>PNEQ01051086.1:0-32329 GCA_003012365.1 Medauroidea extradentata
CAGCGACGCGTCGTTCACTTCCTTGCAGTATCTCCTTTGGAATATGTGGCTGGCTGATGATACGTAATTTCAGACTCACCGCCTCAGGTTTGGCTACCTGTAACCTTGACGTCGTCACCTGCGTTGCCGTGTAGTCGAGTAGTCGGGTCGTCTTCTCAGGGACTCGAACCATGGGCCCTCCTTTCGTCGTCGTGGAGTCCTGTGGTCGAGTTGTCTTCCAGGCACAGGAACACGAACAGCATACGAACAAACACGTCACCACGCAACCTCGCCACTGAAAGTTCAATGCCTCGCGTCAAAGTTTTTAATACGCATATGTTTCTCTTTCCGCACTCAATCTCTTATTCTCAGGGTCGCCTTAAGTCCGTCCACGCACGGTATTTCTTTACGGTCATTAGAAATACTGACTGGCCCATCGTTGGGAAGCCATTATGCAACGTTTATCTCTGCTACTAGTTCGTTGCTTTCCGTATATGCCTGCATGGTAATTGGTACGGTTCGAGGATAGAGTTAGTATAATAAGTTACTTGCAGTAGGTCAAATAAATAAACGATTGGTTGTATTTATTTGGTGACGTAGGGTTAAGGACCCGATGCGCCAGAGTACAGGAGTCGCTATTACTGAATATTAAACCTCCTTTTATGGTATACAAGCATAACCAATATTTTATAGCCCAGTCTATAAAATCAATTTCGCACCGACTTCTTAAATTCGCGAGGCGTCACTTTACGTATGCGTGTCTACAATAAAAACAATGATGCCTAACCAACGTCTTTCGCGTTCGGCACACGCGACAAGAGTCTCTAATCCAATAATATATATAAAACTGATGCCTAGTCGACGTCTCCCGCGTCTGGCACCCGACACAAGAGTATCTATATTCAATAGTATACAAAACTGATGCCTAGCCGACGTCTCCCGCGTCCGGCACCCGCGGTAAGAGTGCCTGCCCCTCGCACAGCGACAAAGCTTCCCCTTCTCCTTCGTGGAGACAACTCCCAGCCAATCAGCGACCTCCTGACACAATGACTTATCTTATCCTCAACAACACGCAAACCATTTATTCGATCATTTTGAAAATTAGTACATTTGACATTTATATTTACTAGCATAAACTGTTAAATTTTCATTAATTTACTTCCATTATTTACATATGTTTAATATTATGTCACAGCATGACGACCATCTAAGCCCCGCCTACAAGCAACGGCTATGGGCGCCTTCAAGGGGGTAGAGGGTTGGTTTGACCCTCTCTCTCCAAGTCTCTATTCTGTCGCTACCCCGCTGTGCACTCTGTAGCTATTACAGCGTGAAAACATAAATCTTTCCTCCAAACTTCTTTTTATATAGTTTGATACTGGTAGGCCGGCAATTACGTATGAAATTTAGTTAACATCGAAACAAGTTAATTGGACTATTCCCTGTATATAAAACAGTTCACATTGAAATACTGAATAAAATAAAACTTGATTCAAGTCTCTATGACAATTTTGACTAATTACATAACTATAGCATACACACATTTATTTACAAACTTTACGAATGAATAAAGTTGCGCATCTCAACATTACATCACGTGGGTTAAACAGCTGCCCTAAATTCTTAAAAAATAGTTTGGAAGGATCTTCAGCAATCAATTTCAACAATTTGGTGTGTGATTTCAACCCACAAGACTGAAATTTGGACTTAATCAACCCTTGCTTCACAACTGACAATGACTTCAGACATGTGGTTGTTTTCGAACCAAACTTAAAATCTTACCCTAGTTGAATGCTTTTTGACAAATCAGAAAGCTTTCTACTGATCAAGTGAACCATGGCATAGTTCAATCCCTCCAGCTGCTTGGTTAGTTCAACAAAACCACATCCATGTTCTACAAGAAACTGAGCTTGGCACTGAATAACACTGATTCCCTTGACAAGTTCGCAAAATACTGCAAAGCTTCTGACTCTCCTTCTAGTCATTTCAGGTAAGTCACCAAGTCATCTATGTATGTGTTCACATAGTCCACAGCACTCGAACCATGAACCCCACCTGGTAAATACTGGAGTTGGAAACAAAACATGTGGTTTTTCTTGTCTAGGAAACTACTCTTTCAGGAAACACAAATATCTGTGTTTTCTTTTGCGTGTGTTCAGAAATGCTGTTCTTGTTTTGCCTACAAAGTTGTTCAACTCTGGAGGGACCGGGGCCACATATTTTGTACAAGATTAAGTTTATGACTCCAATACTGTATATGAAGGACATCCTTATCCTCGGACGAAAGAATTACTTGCAAAGAATTTACACTCTTTGTCATGTAACGTGCACTGTCACACACTATTGCAAGTACTCTTGTATGTTCAATCTGGTATTTTGTCAGTACTTCCAGAATTGCTTGTGAGCATTCACTCGCATTTGTGTTCTCCAGAACTTTTACTCCACCCACAAGAAGTGTTTGCTTGTCAGTTGATTGCAATGTTTTTATAAGGACCACAAAAACACACTGTCCTTTTTTATCAGTGGTCTCGTCACGTAGAATTACCACATCCTGTTCTTTGATAGATTCCCGCCACTCTTCTTCAGACTCTGTTTGGATTTTAGGTACATAGGTCTCACGCAAGGTTTTTATGCATAGTAACTGCCCTCCACCTGTAAACAAAGATGTTTTCTAACAATAGAATATTGCCAGGGAGGGAGAAAGAACAGAACCAAAATTTACAATCAAGAAATATATTTGTAAAGAAAAACAGCCTTACCAGGAACAAATGTTTCCACAAACCTTATTATTGCAGGACTGTCCAGTTTGTCTAAAGGAATATTGGCTTCCATGAAGGCCTTGATTAAAGAAGTGACAAATACATCTTTGTCAACTCTTAGTCTTCTTGGACAACTCAAAGCAGTCACCTACAGATATTTGCCTCTTGCTCGTGCTGGCTTGAGATGCAACGGATGCTTTTTTTTTTTTTTTGTGGACTAAACTGTCACGGCAATGTTTGATGCAAGTGTCCTTGCGAGCCCATTCAATCTTGACATTACAAAACTTGCACATTAATATTTTATTACGTTTATCAAAAACATAGAAACCTTCACTCTCAAATTAGAGTACACGACGGAAAACAGTCACTACTTTAGGCATTTTGAGCATAAAAGGCCTACGTTACAGAAAAATACTTTTCTTACAACAGTGTCACGGTCTTTGTAAACAATAACATAGACACCTTTGTATTTGTTGTTATTCTTCTCGTGACATGGCAGCCGTGGTACGCTGTGTAGCCAGTGATTAACTCACACGTTTTACTAAATGTTTTTTGCAGACGGTGATTTGATTTTAAGATATCGGTTCCCATATTAAATAAACCGTAAGTGGGACAAAGTCGTATGGAAATGTTAAACTGATAAAATACGGGAAGAAAACTGTAAATGTGATCATGAAGAATACGAGTAACTTGATTCTTGAATCAATACTCTCGCACTCGAAACGACTCACGAAATATTAAAGTATCTCGTACTTGTACAGTTGCTACCTACTGCTGCCATGATACAGTATTTGTTTTGATACGCGTACGACGAAGACGAAAAGAGGTTAATAAAGTCTTCTGAAGAGGGAAATTTGTGTTTAGGAATCTGTACTGAGTTTAAAATGTGGTCTGTGTTGTTGCAAATTAATTTAATGGATCTTTCCAATGAAAAAAGTGTGTGCAAGTAAGCGGATTTTGGGTCTATTTCGTGAATAAGTCTTTTAATGTGGAATTTCGTGTTAAAATTAAAATTGCTAACATTTCACATTATTTCGCTGTTCAGTGCCCTAACTATCACTTAAGTCATTTTTTTTTAATACTGGAGTGTTAGGGGCTACAAATTGTACCACCACAACACAGTGTTTTCTTTCACATAGAGTGAGATAAAAAATTAAATATAAACTTTAACACTCAATAAAAAGTTCCACTATAGATAAAGTGATGTAATTACATGCTTAGTTGTTAAAAGAAGTCATGGTGTTCAAATGAAAGTTTGTATTACAATGTATTTATAAATCACATAGCAATATTTATGTCAATTAGTGGCTTAAAAAGATAAACTAGCGGAAATAAAAATTAAGAAAGACCAAAAAAAAGTGAATGCTTTATTTTACCATAAGCAGACATGATACACAAATATTGCCAGTATACTAAACAGTATTGAACAGAAATAAACACTGAACTAATAGTTAACCAATCCCACGCAATTACTTACTGAACAAATATACACCAAATGATCAGTGCAAGATCTTGAGGGGAACAAGAGGGGGCCCTGGGCAGCAAATCAAAGGGGTGGCAGGCTGGCCCAGCCCTGTTTGAAAAAGTTAGTACAGAAAACTGATATCTGCCTAGAAAAAGCTAATTCAATTAACAGTCAAAAAGTTGTTAATGTTATTCTGTAACACAATGTCATGTTGTAGTGTGTACTTATAATGTTTATGTCCCCGGATTTTTGCATGTGGGAATCATGCCGGACAATGCCGTTGGTCGGCTGGTTTTCTCAGGGATCTCCTGTTTTCCACGCCCTTTCATTCCGGCGCCACTCCATACTCACCTCATGTCACCCCTCACCAGCGCTGCGAATGCTTACCATTACTGACGGCTTCAACAGAACATTTTCTGGAGTGTTAACTGTCATTGTAGTCAAATCATCTGCTACAGATGTAACACATGTGGCTCCCTCAAAACTAGAGGAACGTAATTCAAGTCCTGACCTGCAAAACAAATTCCAAAATAACGTAACACCTGACACACAAATTGAACAGTATTTGAGAAAAAAAAAACATAATTTTAAAACAAGATCAGAACAGTTATGTTTAAACTGATAAATAACTCCACAAATTCATCGCAAGTAAGCATTCGTGCAAACTTTAATTTGAACCGACATCATTACAAACACAGATTGAAACGACTTTTAAAGTGATTCTCAGGAACTGGCAAAAAATTCCTAAATATGCACAAAAATTTACAAACCATAAGGAAAACATAATTAAATATGATTTTTTTTTCCAGTGACAAAATATCAAGGGTGTAACTGTCTGACATTTGAAAAACAAATCAACAAACAAAAAAGTGAAAATTAATAGAAAACAGCATGAACAGATGTGAGTGCTACCCTCACCCATAGCACAGTTAGCCGTGTGAAATACGAGACACGATCGTGGGTTGCATAATCTATCGAAGCCAACAAATATTTGCTTTCAGTTACATATTACAGTTAAGATAGTATAAAATTTTTCCAGCAGCATTCTTTTGGCTGTGTTTGTATTAGGTGTACTAAGTTTTATGTAATCAATAACAATCAATCATTATTTTAGCAGATATCCACCTCTAAAAACTTAAAAATGTACTAGATGAGCACAAGTGATCCAATTACAGGCACACCATGTTAAATTCTATTCCAAGAGCACATGTTTTATGAATAGCACAACGAGTGTGCTTGGCCGAATCATGAAAGTACTGTCTGTGAACTTTAAATACTTGTGTTGTACGTTGATTAATTTTTTGTTAGCTGATATACACAGCCATGCCAGTTACCTGGAGACAGTTTCCTTTCAGCAGGACAGAGTGATTACGCATACTGCTCATCACTACATGATCACTGAACAGATGAGTTTCCAACATCACCTACCATCTATACTTTGTATCATTCCTTGGTTGGCCAAATCACCTTACATGTAAGTGTACCAATATTAATGCACTTAATCAGCCAATTGGCAATTGTGCATGAAGTTACTGATACTGTATCAGTTATACATACAGTGTATCAGTGATACATTAACCAAAAAACTCACGCCTGCTATAAGCAAAGTGTATCCTGCCTACACAAGTGTTTCCGGCTTCATAGACAACTCTTTGCAGATATTACTTTCAAGAAAAAATATGTGATCTTATGGTGTTGCAAACGACAGGCTAGATTGTTCATATTTACGTCACCGTTGGTGTTGTAAAGTTGTTAAGCTTTCCTATCTGCCATGTGGGATTAAAATTGCTTAGTAATGCCTTAAGTTCCTCAGGTGAGTATTTACAGTCAACCTGACTAATTTATTGAAGAACAAGACTCTCCTTGAGGTCGAGCCAGCCTGCACTCCAGGGAGAGTGGAGTCCCATGGGACGAGCCTGCACAAAGTCCACCTTGTGAATTATGGCACGCTTATGTCTACTTACCTACATATTTAAACAACTGGAAGAGAAGTAATGTAAATGAAAGGAAGAGGCTGCTATGCTATCAGTACGTACAAAAGACAGAAGCACAAGTACTCACGTTTTAGTACTTGACAGATAAACACAAAAATAGGACAACACATAATCGCGGAAGCACGTATCGCGATTATGTGTCGTCCTATTTTTGTGTGTATCTGTCAAATGCTAAAACGTGAGTACTTATGCTTCTGTCTTTTGCACGAACTGGCAGAGAAGCCGTTTCTTCCTCTCAGATACCAGCGTGTCTCATCTTAGTATCTGCCTATCCTCCTGGATAAGTGCTGGACTCATTTATGGATGATGGCAGAGTGTTGCAGCGAATTTATAGGGATGACGAGCAACGTGTGACTGTGGGGGATCACTTTGAAGGGTAAAAGGTATGAGAACTTAGGTAGCCAGTTACAGCCACAACCTGCAAGGAAGGAGCGAGGGCTTAGGTGGCCGGCTACAGTCACAACCCCAAAGTAGAAATGTTTGGTAAGGTAGAGTGTAGGCTTAGGTGGCCGGCTCAAGCCACAACCTCAAAGTAGGAGTGTTTGGTACCGTAGGAGTGTGGGCCACAACCATAGGATAAGGAAGAGTGTCTAAACAGAAAGTTCGGTAAGAGCTGAGTCTTAGAAACTGATTTCCTGATGATGAGAAGCACCATATATAACCTATTGCTCTGCCTTGTGAAACAAATATCCTACTGTATACAAATATTGACTGTGTTGACGTGAAATCCTAAAACCAAAAGTAGGGAAGTGTTCAATATCATTATTTATTACATAATTTTTTCAACAAAGATAATCATTTATAGTTACTTATTTACAGTAATATTTCCAGTGATTATCTTTGGTGCAGTTTATAATGTCTATGCATGTGGTTTGGTGCCATGACCGTATTAGTACACACTGATAACAATCAAAATCACAACACTCATAAAAATAAAGTAAAGTATGAACACTGGATAAATAAAACTTGAGTACAAAAACCAGTTTATTACAGCATTATTACGTGAATGAACAGTAAATAAACTGCAAAATTTTTTTTAAAAAGTAGGCCTAATCTTACTCTGCTCATAATACAGTCTAGATTAAACGTGAATTTACAGGAGGCAAGCACTTAAGTGTTATGATGCTACGACAACATGTCAAAGTTCGTTATTAAAATGGTGTCTCAGTAGTTATAACTACATACACTTCTTTATATCTAACCTCTATTATAACAATGACATGCCCCGGGCACTGTTATTCCTTCAACTCGGCCTCCGCCTACCACAAGCTTCTGGAGAGTAATAGCCTCCTACAGGATGCCTAGCATCCTTGGCTGTCTTCACATCAGATGTTCGCCAGCTAGGGCAGAGAGGTAGCACCGGATGGGCAGGCTTATGAAACACGGCGCTCGAGGATGGGCTTACTAAGACAACCCACTGAGGGGTGGCTTTCCCGTCCACTCCAAGGCTACGCTAGCTATCCCTCTCACTCAACTACACAGACACATATATAAGATGCCGCAAAGACCCTGCTCCACGTCGATCAGTTATTCAGGCTTCTCTTCCACATTCCATCACTGTACTAATCTTTCTCTCCTGTAACTACTCTTCCTTATGTGTAATGTAATAGAGGTAACTCTCAGCCCTCAACTGTCAAGTCTCCTCAGCTGCGCTCTCGAAATAAGTGGTGTGTATTATAGCATCTCTTCTGGCACCATTGTTAGGGCTGTCCAGCCTGTGCTAAAGAAAATTGAACCTCTTATTTGTGTTCACCGTAGAACAAGTTTACGTGAATCTCCTTACTAAACTCAGCCTTACACCACAACCCTACACGACGTACCTAACCTTCCTCGTTCAGCAGTATTCCCTCACTACAATGGGAACCAAGCTTGGTTGAAGCCATAGGCGTACATTTGCTGACAACCATACCCTGAGTCACTGATAAATCCAGGACCCAAAGGATGTAATTAGAGGCACACCCTCCAAAAAACCACTTCCCACTCTCAAAATGGGATGGGAAGGTGTCAGCAGGCAATCAAAGAGGCGAACTGCAATAAACACACGTGTGACCTAACCAGGCAGCAGTGTGTGAGCTTAGCTAGCCTCGCATAGGCTCTAGCACATCCACAGGCCGACAACATCGACCTTCTATATGGTTTTCAGACAGCTGTAGTAGACTGGACAGACACAATCTTATTCCTGCGCTTAAGCAATTGATCAATGAATATAAAATATATATAGTTCAGAAAACGTAGTCTTGAGCACAGACTGTGCTACATAAAAATGCAGTTTTAAAACAGTGGAAATTAAGATTGTCTTAATGAAGACTGCCTTGTTACTTAAGAACAACTTAAACAGTGCATGATACAATATAAAAAGAAACTTAAAACAACATATAAGAACTTCTTGAAGGAGCTGCTGCTTACAATATAAATATGAATACCAGCTATGTCTTTATTGTTCTACACTATTACATGGTATATTGTTTTTTTTTTATCAACAACTGCTTGTTTTTATGTTCTATATCAGAACACTTACTTTACAACTGGAAAAATAATCTGGCGTATGACACCAGTGTCATAGAAAATGCAACTATCACACTGGAAACCTCAGAGCAACAAAGTACCTATGTATGTAACAGAATTAATAATGTCAGCTGAAATATGCAATCATAACAAAACTTGTCCAGCAATACAACTCTTTAATGTCTCTTACTGTAAAAATCAGTTGTGGACACTATACAAGTTTCTTAAAAATCTTTTTTAGGTCTATGAAAAATAAGATGTGGGCATAATATTAGTAAGTACAGTGTAGGCATAGTCAACATTAAAATGCTGCCTTTTCCCTTCAAAACTGTGTAACTTGTCCTTAAAAGATTTTAGTTTTTTGGGGGAATAATATAAAGGTAACATTCACATTGCAGAGTTATCTTTGTTCATTAAGTTATTATTAAGTCCAATTTGCTGACAATGCATGAACAAGACTATTGAAAAAAGTCCTCAAAAATAACAGAAAAATGTAATAAAAAACATATGAAAAATAAAACTGGCTTGTACACATGTGCAAAATTGTTCTTAATTACAGTAAAATAATGTGAGAAGATTACTCAGTTGTTGTTCGCACATGACACCAAATAATAAAATAAGCTACTCGCAATGCTGGCTTGCATTTCCTTTTTGTACGACTAGATAGGTTACAATTAGGTTATCGTAGAATACAATACTGTTCCAACCTTATAACTTTTTCCAGCTTAATACGTTTGAATGGGTATTTGCAACTTGGTAGGTACACATGAAAGAAATGTTAATTAAACTTTTGATAAATTTGCTTTGTTTACAAATACTTACATCCCTCTACCTAATCAGAAACTTCATTACAGAATTTACCTCTACTATAATGAAAATAAATTTCTTGAGTACTGTGCATTTATAAGACCTTATTTACACACCAACTTAGCACCACTTATTTACCTAGGCTTTTCGGAGCTCACAGCAGTTGCTACCTCCGAAATGTGTGTAGCTGTTTCGTATGGCTGCTGTGATGATACATCAGCAGACTTATGGATATCAGATGCTTGAGAACTTAGCAGCTGATGGTTTTCAGGAGTTGAATCATTCTGCAACTTCTATGGACAAACGGAAATGCCAAGTGAATGTTGGCCTACTTCACTATGTTAAATATAATAATAATAATAATAATAATAATAATAATAATAATAATAATAATAATAATAATAATAATAATAATAATAATAAAACACACAGAAAACACTTCATAAATTAACACAGAAACCCAATCATGAGCTAAAGTAAAAATTTGTTCAGGATAAAGTGAGGGTTCAATAAAGGCTTGCGTAACTTCTATTTTTAGCCAGTTTATATATTTTTGCTGCATGTAAACAAACATTGTCATGTGCTTTTATTTACCTACACAGGCTTGCACAATGTTTACATCTATACTACACTGCTCCAAAAAAATGTTATCTACAATATATACTCATTAAAAACACAGGTGTTGAATAACTCCTATAATTATAGTAGTTTTAATCATTATAAATACATGTGAGTTAACATCTATATAATACAGGTTTATGTGCACTGACTCTATTAATACGACACACACTACTGCCGTCACAAATCATGTAATAATGTGCATATTGTATTGTAATAATAAACACAAAACTGCCACTAACAAACACATGACACAATGAAAAATGTTATTCAAGAATTGAAGTTCCATTTAGTTGCACTGCCATGCACGGCAACACATTTATAGCTGTTATAAGTAAAGGCAATGCATGAAAAAGAAAAAAATTGCTGTTTCTTAGATAAATGAAATTCCATACGTATTACAAATGAAAGTGTTAAGATATAGTACTAAAATCTGAGAGGTCAGTTTCATTTGGGTTTAATTCACTAAAGTTATATTTAAATAGAAAATTATATGGAACTACATTCAGTAATTTTCTGCCAACCATATAGGGAGAAAATGTTGAATTATATACAGTAACGACTAGTGATTTTTTAGAACAGTTAACTCTTAAAACGCTCACTTTATCCAGAACAGCCTATAACATAAATTTGGATTTGCATACCTACGTAAAGTTTGATAAGAATGCCCCCAACAACCTCCCCCTCTTTAACCATCAGTTTGTTCATAAATAGAAAATGTAAAATTTCTGTAAAATGTAAGCATGAGTAACAGGCATACAGGATGTTCACAAATTATCACTACAACTCCAACTGTAAATTAAAAAACAACGAAAGGTGGTAGCAGCATGCAGTTTGTTGCATGTGAAAGAAAAACTCCCAAAGTTTCTATACAAAATTAATAGACTTCTACATGTGCACCCTTTGTTGCCCGAAGCACATCAAAACGATACTCCAGTTCCTGCCATGTCCATGCCAGCATGCCCTCATCGACAGTCTCAATGGTAGCAGTGATTCTCTACCTTAATTCCTCCAAATTGGCAACAGGGGTCTTGTACACAATGTCCTTAACATAGCTCCACAAGAAGAAGTTGAGCGGCGGGATATCCAGCGAACGACGGGGCCAAGAAATTGGGCCGTCTCTGCCAATCCAACATCCAGGAAACTGATGATTCAGGACGTCTCGCACAGCCAAACCCCAGTGAGGAGGTGCACCATCTTGTTGTAAAAGATCACACATATCTTCCAGTTTGGTGAGCATGTCCAAGTACACATTGGCTGTGATTGATCTTTTGATGAAAAAGAACGGGCCGATGATACAATCAAACATGACACCACACCACACATTCACCTTTGGGGCTGTCGCGCACCTCGTGATAGGTGAGGTTGTTCTGAACCCCAGATTCTTATGTTATGTCTGTTCAACACACCAGATACATGAAATGTCACTTCGTTACTGAACACAACTCACTTGAGGAACCTGTCAATGCGTTGCAACATGTCAGCAGTGAATTCAGCACGCCGTAGTGCATCATCTGGTTGCAGAGCTTGAACCAACTGCACTTTGTATGCATACAGTCGTAATTGCTAGTGCAGGACTTTGTATAATGTTGATCGGGGTAACTGCAGTTGTCTTGCTACAGTACGAACTGACTTTTTAGGATTTCATCAGTGTCCATAAACCTCCTATGCCAGTCTCGTATTGTGAATCATGCAGGATGGCCCTTTCCATACTTTGTCCTGTAATTTTGTTGCACTTGTGTGTCACATTTGGTCTCAATAAACCAAGACACGCATTAAGCCTTCTCTTGAGGAGTGGCCATTCTGGTGGATAAGAAGAAAAACTCACAAAAAGTAGAAATTATGACATTGATAAACATAAACATTCACATAAAAACTTTGGGAGTTCTTCTTTCACATGAAACAAACTGCATGCTTCTATCACCTTTTGTCAATTTTTTTATTTACAGTTGAAGTTGTAGTGATAATTGTGGACATCCTGTATAACAGTCAATTGTGGGTATAATGTTATATAAGGTAAAATTCTATGTAAACAAGGTTGGATTATCAATATTTTTAAAAAAAAAAGTTCATCAAGTTTTGAAGTGGGCAGAATTTTAACTGTTTTAATATAAATCACTGACAAGTTTGTGAAATCAGCGTTTACTAGTATATCCATGAATAAAATTTCCGGGAATGCTAATTTTTCTCCAAGAAAGGTAAAGACTATTAATAAATGCGTTGTTTGACTTTAGCCATAATGTATGTCATTAAAGAAAATAAAACAAACAATGGTTAAAAACTACATTTTTAGGACTTCTACAGTAAGTCTCCTAAAGGTAAAGGAGAAAAGTATATTCTGGCCCCCATAGTTAAATATTTTGGCTTTATTTTGGCTTTCAACATGTATAAAAACCTACCATACTGTTTTAAATCTTGTACAGTGATTACAACGAGTATTGTTTGACGCACCCCAGAGTGGTCACCATAATTTTTGTACACTCATCTCCCCAAAATAAGTTAGCAGAACAAGTACTGCTGTTTCATGCCACGTGACAAAGTCAACCTCAATTCTTGCCAGTACTCATGTGTTAAGGTACCCAATGAATGTATATAATGTCCTGTGCTTAAATGTTGTTTGTAAAATATAAAACTGCTTTCCATATTTCACTCTTGTTAAACTGTATAACCACGGCTGCAGGACTGTTTGTAAGCACGGCCATATTTTGTAAACAAAGCGCCAATCAAGTGCACCGACTAATTTTCAAGTATGCATATGGCAGCATACGCCAGTAATAACTGTTGCAACACCCTGCAACACATTTGAAGCACATGGTAGCAAAGCCCTTAAGCAGTGAAACACTATCTCATTCTTAATTTCCATGCTATCAACCCCATTGCTGTTCTACAGGCAGTTACAAACCTCTCATATAAATTTGTAATATATTGATAGACAAACTAACGTGTGAATTTTGGGGTGGATAGTAATCACTGTGTTTCTGAAAAAATAGAGGCTCACTCTGGTTGAGAGAAGCGACATCTTGGTGATGCCAGGAAAGGGTTGTCGAAAGCCATTTATCAGCTTCAAGACATACGGATGAGGGGACAAGACTGACTCTCTGGACTGTGGAAAATGCCAGAGCAGATCTCATTGTCTTGTGTGAGAAGGAGGCTAGCCCTGGACCCCCGTAACTGAAACACAACTCAACCCCAACACCACCCCCACCCTGCCTTTACAGACACAAAACAAGCAGGGCCACACCAAGGGGAAAGAAACGGCCAATCAGGAGCCAAGCTGGCCACACAATGTAAAATATTTATTAATTAATGTAAAGGACTTTAATTAACATTTTGTGAGAAGTATACCTACGTGTGTATTGTAAATAGTAATTCTGTTATACGTATCAAGTAAAGGAAAACAAAGTAGAAATAAATGACAGTGCAGTCGGAAGCCGGAACGGAAAAGCTAGGGGGCGTGGCCAGTGCGAGAATAAGAGCATACCAATTGGCTGGCGAGTTTAGGCGTGCGGAGGTGCAAGTCGCCAGCAGATGTGCACTTTTTAGGATTTACTTTGTCTTGAGAGCCCGATGTAGGCAGATGCAAGACGACGTCAGAGTGCTTATGCTTAGCTGAGGACATTTTTTTGTGTATTAAGTAACTCTGTCTTGGGAGCCCAACGTGGGATGACACAGGACGACGACATCGGGTAGTCAAAATTGAGTTGGAAATAATTGTTCAGTATTAAGGGTACTCCATGTTGGGAACCCGGCCTGGGCAGATGCGGGAGCTTAAGTTTAGCTGAGAACAATTCTTTTTTTTATTAAGTTACTCCATCTTGGCGGACAAGGGATGACCACATGATAGCCCAAGGTTGGATTGATATTAAGTTGTCGGTACTAAAGGACATACAGCTGCACTTCCGAAAGTCAAAGTTTTTCAGACACCAGGCGAGCATGAGAAAAGAAAAGAAAAGAAGGAAAAAAAAACTTGTTTTCATGCAAATGACTGCTTTTACTCCTTTAAGATAAATTTATGTTTACAACGTCTGAGTTTCAAAAGAGCTATAGCCTACCTATCACAAGTAGCGAAAGGGATGACAGCAGCTGTGAAAAGTTGACTAGGTACCTGTATGCTTGTTCATTCGCCACATCACAAGGAAGGATGATTTAGGCACGTGCTTGCTACACCACACAATGCACCACAATGAACTTTACCTACACCTATCCATTTGTAATAAAACTTATAGTTATGTAGGTAATTTAATTCCACAGTAATGTTGAAGTTTATTAAAAATGGATGCAATAGCTTGATACATGCTATGTTGCTCAATGTTTAAGAACGTGTAGGATTGAGACCTGTTGGGTCACATGAGGTCTGTATAAAATGACACATGCTTAATTCAAAGTCACTGCTGTGGTCAGCTTTTACTAAAGAATTTGAATTTAAAATTTCTTTTTGCATGTATTGGGAAATGGTTTACAGGTATCTATGGAGAAATAAGCATACACCACAGTCAAAGAGAAATAAGCATACACCACAGTCAGTAGAGGTATATATATTTTAAAACAAAATCATATTACAACTTACATTCTATTTCAGCTATTTCAATTTCTCAAAATATTTTGAGATTTTTTGGAGATTCCTAAAAACTGTTTTGTTAAATACGTAACTGTTTATTTCTGGGTTTGTTAAATTGGGGTTCCACTGTACATACTTTATTATTACTTTGGGCTGAAAGTTGGTTTTTTTTTTATTATAAACAACAGTTAATTTTAAGATGGTATATTTTAAAACCATGGATAGTCAATGCAGTGATGGTATGAGTATTTCGCTCATGTATGGCCATGAGTATGGACGGATGGCTGAATAAAGCTGTGTGGAGTCAAAAATAAGTATGCAGTTTACTTACACATTAACTGGAGATGAGGACGTAGATACGTGGTTACAGTGATATTGTATGGGGACTAACGAAAACTACTACGCAGTTGACTACAAGACTACATGAGATGGCATTACATGGTCCAATTATACCGGTGTTATGTGCAAGGCGCAGAGTCGTTTGACAACTATATAGTAGAGCGGCTAAAGTTGTATTTTTCTGTGGCAGATACGAAGGAATGTAACAAGGTTGCGATTTTGTGTATCACATTGCCGTTTGAATTGTATGTGGAATTGAAAATACAATTAAGTAAAAAAATATAACTGACGTGTTATTTGACAAATGTATTGACTGTCTACTAAAAGTGCTAACTCCAAAGAGTATCGTTATCGCCGGATGATTTAAGTTTTGGCAATGTAAACAGCAAGTTAACCAAACAATAGTCAAGCACGTTCAGGCTATAAAACAACTCTCTGTTACCTGCAAGTTTGGTACCTTTTTAGATGAAGCATTACGTGGCAGGTTAGTTTCTGGTACAATATCTGAACGAATGATCCAAAGACTGTTGTCTGAGAGTGAAGATTTTAAATTTTCTGACGTGATCAAGGTGGTTCTGAACATGGATACAGTAGCCAAGTCAGCTGCCCTTATGAATAGCTCCGAGCATCCAGACGCGAATATGGTTGTGGATGGCTTGACCCCTAATTCCCACCAGGGGGCGCTTCAGGATGTTCATCTGGTCACCCGGCAACAGAATTACCACCAGCAGCTGTGTTCCGACGAGTCCCCCACAAGAATCCTGCACCAGAGACCAAGCCGGGTTTGTTGGGAACTGGCTGTGGGGTTCGGCACGAGTCCAGCTTGTAAGTGGGTGTCTTACAACTGTGGTCTTATGGGTCGCATAGCAATAGTGTGCCACAAACCTAAGGTAAAATCGTCTGTTTTTAGTTTATGGTGCACTTATAATACTGAAGTGGCATTGGAACCAGCAATGGTGCAATTATAAGTAAATGGTGTGCAGATGTGTTTTCTGGTAGACACTGGAAGTGCAGTTACCCTGTGTGATTGGGACAGTTATGCGCACAAATTGGGAGTAATGGCTTTAACTCCATTTCCTGGCATATTAAAGGTGGCTAATGGACTAGATTTATCTGTTACCCCAGTGGGATACTGTCAGTGACTGTACAAAATTAAGTGTCAGAAGGTGTTGACCATTTGTTGGAATTTTTAGGGTATCAGATTCCAGGCGAGGGTAAATCACCAACCAAAGCCAAAATTGAGAAAATAATGTCTACAACTATGCATAAGGATGTAACCCAGTTGAAATTGTATCTGCCACTACTAAGTTACTATAGACATTTCATCTCTACGTGTCCCGATCTTTTACAGCCTCTTCACCGGTTGTTATGCTAAGATTCTGTGTGGGTATTGTCTGCATAACGTGTTGGCATTCAATAATGGTAAAACTTGTATCTCTGAAAAGGCACTGTAAGTGATTTTGACCCCAGCAAGGAAATCTTGCTGCATGTTGATTGCTCCGTTTATGGAGTGGGAGCTGTCCTAAGTCATGTCATTGATGAGGTGGAGTTTCCCATCGCCTTTGAATCAGCCACACTTTCAGCTGCAGAAAGATATTACAGTCAGTTATATAAGGAGGCCTTGGCTCGAGTTTCTGGTGTAAAAAAATTTCATAAATACTATTTATATGAGCATTTGTTTACCACCATTAGTGGTCACCAACCCTTGAAAAACTTGTTTTCGGAAGCTAAACTGCAGCCACATACGGCTTCTGCTAGTTTGTTATGCTGGGCTTGCATGTTGTCCACTTATAATTACTCCATAATTTATAAAAAAAAGGTCAAAATATTCCCCAGGTGGATGCAATGTCACGTCTTCCCTGTCCAAACAATGTGAATGTGCCAGAATGTAATTTTTTGTACCTTCAAAACCCCTTTATTTCAGTAAACGAAGTGGGGGAGCAGACAAAACATCCAGTTTTGAGTGCAGTGTTTACTGTCTATGAGGTAGGCCTAATAAGTGTCCAGAAAAGGTTCCGAGAGATAACTTCACCAATCGTGATAAGCTATCTATCAGAGAGGGGGTTTGTTATACGGGAACAGGGTAGTAATTCCTTCTGGGTTGCATGAAAGCCAAAGGGTATTGACTTTGCACCACAATCACACTGGGGTAGTTGGTTCTCGAATGATGTCACGTTCTTATGTATGGTGGCCGGGTATACACAATGACATTTGACGGAAGAGTTCATGTTGCTCTATCTGTCAACAAACTCAGAATGCTAATAAGCAGCAATCTCTCAATTTGGATTTGATTCACTTAAACTCTGTGACATACTTTATTCTCTGTGATGCTTATTCTAACTGGATAGAATGCTTTGTTTTGCAGGTAGATTTCATGTTTAGTCGGTAATGAAATGTCTGATAGATGTATTTTCTAGATTTGCCATTTCCACGTACTATAGTCTGTGATAATGTTCCACCTTTCTGTGCCCAGGAATTGGCCCAGTTTTGTAAGTATCTGGCTATTAAATAATGTTTCCTCCACCACATAACCCAAGATCCAATGGACTGGCAGAAATGTCTGCCTTGACTTTTAAAAAATTTTAGTGAGAAATCTGATGTCTACAGCAGATTCTCACCCATCACTTTATCAACGATTGGGTGACTGTCTTCTTTCATATTGTTCCACTCCCTTTTTGGTAACTGGACTTTCACCTATGGCCTCCCTATTTTAATTTATTCCTAGATACCCCTTGACGGTATTACTACCAGTTAAACCTACAGACAAAGAGCCTGGACCAACCTTCTATAGCATATCAAGCGAATCAGAAAGTATGGGTGAATTTGAACAAGACAAAAGGTCCAATGCAGTGGGTACCCCGTCTCACTATGAAGTGGTTGGGTACAGTGGTGTACATCGCGAAACTAAGGGTAGGTAGTTTTCATTGAGTTCATGCCAGCCAGTTGCGGCGGAATACTACTTGTATGGATGTTCATTTTGATGACTTTATTCCCTTGCTGTGCCTCCTTATGAGGCATCCTGTGGTTGCTCCTTCCCTCGAATGTAGGTAAGGGGGTAGAGGATTTGCATGGATTTCCTGTAAATGAGGAGGAGGCTGGATTTCAGGTAGATGAGGAGGCAGAGGATTTTCACGGATCCCCTGAAGTTCAGTCAGATTCTGAAGATGAGTCGGGTATTCCTAAAGTTTCTCGTTATGGTCGTCCTATTAATCCCCCCTGAGCGTTTAACACCCTCTTAGTAGTTTGTTGTTTAAAAAGTGTGGTATGTTTAAGTGTACATTGAGTTGTTGCTTATGTACAGTTTTTCCTTGAAGAGGTACAGATCGTTATGTACGGAAGTGTTATGTTTAAGTGTACCCTGAATTGTTACCGTAAGTACAGTTTCTCCTTGAAGAGGAGGGAAGATAGTTTAGTGTTGGTATGTGTATGTCGCTGAGGTTGATAGTGACAGAGGACTGTTGTAGAGTGGATATAGTACAGCAGTGGGCGAAAGGCAGTGTGTATGGAAGGTTAGCTGAATAAAGATGTGTTGAGTCAAAAATAAGTACATTATGTGTACAGTTTACTTACACATAAGTCATAAAATCTATGTTCTACACTACAGACCAAATTTTTATTTCAACAACTTACAACAAAAGACCAAATACTCTGCTGTCGTCTGAGCTGTGCACTTCTAAACTCTTCCATCAGGGCTACAATCTTCTGTTTGGTCATAGAGAGGCAGGACATTACTTTCTCCACCTCTAAATGTGTATTTGCAATAGCACTGCAAGAATAAAAAACTCTTGTAATATTTATAATAATGATGAAAATAATTGTTAGTCTTGTTTAAACACTTAGTTTTACATTATATGCTGCTTAACTCTTTCGCTATAGTTGAATATACAGAATATTGCTAAACTACGACATGCAACTTTAGTCAAACACTGAATTAAATGACTCTGTAAAAACTAGTTATCTGGTTTTCTCACTTGAAATTAACCAAAAATGAACTAGTACTTACAAAAAAAAATTTATTCAATAACTTTATACACTATCTTGGCATAATTTAAATTAAATATATAAATATTGGATATCTTTCTCTTCTTCATGTAATAAAATATCTTAAATATTTGATACAACTGCACAGAATCACTGCATTAAAACCAAGATGAAATTACACTTACATTTTTCATTCCTTCACTTTTATCAAAACTTTATTTTAAACTTTTTTTCACATTAAAAACAGAAAATAGGTTTCAAAGCACAAACATTTAAAAAGGATGACTTGAGGCATCAGCTAGAACTAGTAGTGAGTTAATGAAGTGAGTGGGTGAAGAGATTTTGGTCAGCACTTAACATCGAGATCTTTAGCGCTGGTGGGGGTGATATGATGTGAGTATGGAGCATCACTGGAATGAATGGGCGGAGGAAACAGGAGATCCCCGAGAAAACATACCGACCAGCGGCATCATCCGGCACGATTCCCACACGTGAAAATCTGGGGACAGACCCCGCCGGGAGCATTGCCTACAATACTCAGCTCCACAAACATCACCTACAAAATCTGATCTAAGAAAGATCCTGTGGGGCATGTGAAGGATCGCACCACATCTTATCAGCCCTATAAAAACCCCTCAGCACCCTAAGGCCAGTTCAGTCCAGAGACTACTAGATGAGTGGCATCCTCCTGCCAAAATATCAGCAAAGGAACGCAGCCTGCTAGAAACCCTGTTCAAGGTGAATGACCATTAAGCCTAGAGTCTTTACATGTGAAATTATCTGTCACCGGGCCAATATTGACAGTCACTCGTCACGTACGGGACAGATCGTTGGTTCCATACCTACTTTGTGCCACCCCATAGTCTAATGCTCCGCAGAGATAGCACTTGGTAGGTCTTACACTCCACTTCTTAACTTTCAACCATGCATGTAGTTAATGCATTTGTTATGGTATTATGATGTTATGGTATCTTGTGCTGTAACATAACCTTAAGTATCCAATGGATTAATGGCATGTATTGGGTTGTGTTGCAGACAAGGAATGTGAACCATGTGTGATACCAGCGAATACACCCTGGAACAGAGGATTGTTGTGAGTGCTTGTGTTCACGAACGTCCTGATACTGGGAAGACACTTCATGAAGTGCGTGCCGATTTCCAACAACAATTCCACAAAGAGGCGCCACCAAAACAAACCCTTCTGCATTGGGAACACAAACTCTTTGAAATGGGTAGAGAAGTGTCAATCTTCATAACAGAAACATTAATTTATGTGAATTTAACTAGCTTAGTACCTTGAAATAGTGTTAACAGTTATTCTCACTGGTATGTACATACATGGTTATTCCAATTGTAGCACAACATTTAGTCACTGTAGAAAAGTTTAATTCATTGAGGGTCTGTCCGTTCAGTTGTAAAATAGTAGTGCAGAAGATTTATTGTTTATTTTTGTTAACTTTGTAAACTGTTCCATTTTTTTAAAATTTCATTTGTTTGACTATTACTTCACCAGTCTGAAAAGTAAACCTACAGAAACAAAAAAAAAAAAAAATCACTACCTTCACCGAGTACTGTTATGGCCAGGTTTTGGTCTACTAATTTGTTCAATTACAGTAATGCCCCAATCGGCTGAAAGGCAGATTGATATACTGAGTTGCTAAGTATCTTATCTGAGTGCTAAGTATCTTATCTAACATCAGGAACCTACTTCTGTCTTTACCATCGAAGTAAATGTTGGAATAGATTACTTACCCCAAGATTTTTATACTTCTACAAGGACCAGAACTTCCCAGAGGAATATTTTAACTTTTTCATCTAGGAATAAGGAGGCCACTAGCATACGACTTAGCAACTGGACGTTCAACCAACAGCACACATTTACACCCGCTGAATACTTGAAAGGTTTCTGATGAAGCAGTAGAACATGGTGGCCTCCAGGAGTTGTTTTGGAGTACGATTACGCAGCTTTTCACCTCTGGCTGGGTGACTGACAAACAAGTCAAAAAGCTTGAGAGTACCAATGTATCATCAGATGGACCTTATACAATGACATGCTATAAACACCAAGCTATCTTTAAGCTGACATTCCTTGAACACAGAAGTCCTGTCTTTCATGCCATGCAACCAAAGTCACGAAAGAATAAAGAGTCAAATGATAAAAAGTTTTAGGACCCTAGACACCAACCCAAAAGAATAGATCAGAGCTATAAAATATTTCACACTCTTTTAAAATGATTCCACTCTGAAGAGCAAATACTCACTCAAGGTTTGCGTTGAAGTCTTTGTCTTGCAACATCTTGTGCCTTGCCTGCAAAGTGTCGCATACGACTCGCACCATGCTAACATCTGCCTGCTTATCACTTGGGTCCTTGCGCCGTAAACTATCATAACAATTCTCTGCTTTCCTCAACCTGGAACAAGTAACAGCCAAAGATTGATAACAACTGACTATAATACTAGTGGTTTTGAATAAATAATTAATGATAATACACAAAAAATTTACGCTGCAATAAAAAAGGAGTGATTTAAATTTGTTCGAGTCAACCACATACATTACAGTACATCCTTGGACTATGAAAAATACAGTATATCCCATGTAAGAATTCAGATGCTACCAATATTTTTAACACATGCCAAACACGAGGCAGAATAACATACCACTTAAAACTACAGGACGTGATTATATGACCAGTAGTGGCAGACCTGATCAACAAATTGGTTAACTTCCTTCCCCGACATTGCAAGTAGTGTGTATTACACGTGAAAAATAAGTAAGCATTTTGGAGGAAACGTAATATAGGTAATAACATGGCTCCGTATCCAGCGTTAGTTGCTAACAATTTTATTCTATTCAAATTGCGTAATTTTATAACTAATTTACAAACAACCGCACCGTTATCAGTCGACCTGTAACCAAAACAATGCACGGCCATATGCGACTGTTAAAAAGTGACCGCATACGTATGTGTTTGAGATTCTTATAACGCGTTACTTTTAATATTCTGTGTGTATATTTAATATATTGTAATGTGGGGATTATGAAACCCAGCCTGTAATGGGATTATTATGACGTCCAGCAACCAAAATAAAAGGTTTGCAATTTACGAGTGTTTGAGCTTCTCGTGTGTTCATGATTCTTGTAAGGTGTTATTTTAGTATTTTGTGCGTATGTTTAATTGTAATATATTGAAACGCAACACCCGGCCTGTAATCGCCAACGACAACAGGATATTAAGACGTGTTTCGGAAGACGAGAACTTAAGCTGGCATGTCTACAAAAAGTCGCTAGGTAAGAAGCAGGTAATCCGCCCAGAGAAAAGTGCTACAGAAAATAAATAAATGTTACCTACCTTTTATATTAACAAAATTTGTGGGTAAACACTTGCGGTTCTTGTTGTAGTCCTATATGTAAACAGGCGCCAACTCAATAAAATTATTTTTATACAAAAAAGTCAGTATTTAATTTCTTTTTTTATAGCAAGTTAAGTGGTTAATATCAAGCCCATGTGAGATTTTGTGCCCGTCAGCTGCAAAAATGTACGCCTACATGCCTATTACCAAAAGAGAAGGCCAGAAGACCTATGCCTATATTCTGTATTTCCCGGTCATTAAATTGTACTTGTTTAATCTTGTGTGTTAATCAACAAAAGAATTTAAAGCTGATCTGGGCAATTAGGTCTACCCATGTTTGTTTATTACTTACGCTATTTATAGATCTATTATTTCCGTTTAGGTTGTGAGAGCGCAAATTTTTGCTACATAGTCTACAACAAATATGTTATATGGTAAGGACTGTACGTGTACTCCTGTTAACATCACAGAGGTATCATCAAGTGTCTTTCATATCAGAGAATGCAACAAAATAAAGAAAGTTCTGAGTCAGAGAATGTGGACACTAATTGTAAATTTACAATAACAGTGTTTTATTATTAAAGTTCTTTTCTTTTGTTGGAGAAGCTCTTTCCAGCTCCTGCCAAAAGTGAATTCCTTAATAAACATGTAGCAGAGCAACACGACTACAGAAAATAATTCAAGTAAACCTGCAAGAACTCAGCATCTTAAGGATATTTTCACATAAACAATTAATGTATGCCACCCAAATTGTTAATTTCAATATGTGGACATGTTAGATGTAACTGTTAACCTTGCTCTCCAATCATGTACTGTACGATCGTCTAATGCATGTCAATAAATTTTGACAAATTTTTATTTACAGGCGTGTTTCTGTACAAGATATTGATAGCTTGACTGCACATTTTACACTGTCAGATAATTTGTGTATCATAGTTAGCTTGTTGTTTATTGTGGTGCAGAAGGTAGTGATTGTTTACTGACAATATTCTATCGAAACGTAAGAACGAATGCTCAGAAAAGACTGTAAAAATAAGAGATGTTATCACATTACAAGAAAAGCTAAACATGATTATGCAAATTGTACAGTAGAGTAAGGCCCTTCGTCCACCGGCGCAACGCAACTCTTGTGCAATCGTTGGACGTTGGTTGCGTTGGATGTTGTTCGTCCACAGACACAACTCATAAGCAACCAAATTGTAGATTTTACGTCAGTTACCTTTATCATGTCGACTGGTGCGGAGCGCAATGTTGTACTCGCATACTGGTACTTGAAAAGACGAAAATATCGGAGACATTGGATTCATCCATATATAAGTCAAAATGTCAATCGACGTGTATTTGAAGCTGCTAAAGAACTTGAAAAAGACTATGATAGGTTTACATGCTTTTACAGGATGTCAAAAGAACTTTTTGTATGGTTAACTGAGGACCTTAGACCATTCTTACAAAAGAAAGATACAAACTACAGGCGAAGCATTTCTGTTGAAGAGAGGCTACTGATTACGTTGCGGTAAGTTCTGTATGCCACATATCTAGCACTTTACACGTTAAACAGTAGGACATATTACAAGGAACAGAATTGTAAAACAGTTAAATGAATAATGTCAGTTCTGAAAATGTATTCATTGATTATGCCACCAATTCATGGGAGGAGGCGTAGGATGTGGGGTTGGCGGCTGTAGTTGTATGTAGGCCCTCTCATCAGCGACTTCAGTAGTGGTGACGGTGACAGGTTGTGATGATGAAGACGACTCTGATGACTCTTGATTGAGGCAGTCCATACGTGAGCATGGCGAAAGGATCCAAAATGTCGTCCACAAGAGACAATACCTTCCTTCTGAACTGCCGGAACTGTACATCAGTCATACTGTCCACATCTGGCAGTAAACTGGGCAGGAAAGACTTTCTTGCAGAATCGACAACGGGAACCTGTTGTTGTTCACAGAATTTAATGAAAGCACGATCAGCTTCCGATATACCCACTTTCGGTTTCTTTTTGTTGACAGCCGATGTTGTATTCATCCTTGGTGATTTATGCGGTAGCAAATTTGATGCTTCATTATTTGCATCAGGTGAAGCTTCAGCAGTTGTTGTGCTTGTTTCATCATCGCCGCTGTCATTGCCACTAGCATCTTCATCACATTGTTCAGAGATATTACTAATGTTCTCCCTGGGAACTGGAGGCAGGTTGCTACTTACCTGAGATACTGTTGGTTTTAAAAATGGCACCAAGAACTGTAGCATATGATGTAAATAGTATGGTTTAGTTGCTTTGCTACCACTTGGAGCTGGCTTCAAATGCCTGCCGAATACAGTTCGGACGTTTCTCCACTTTTCTTTGCATCTTGTTACTGGAAAAGAAAAATATGCATCATATAGTATACCAACCACGATAATACATCACATGTACCGAAACTATTAATGAAGTAGTTGGCTATCTAAATAAGTATGTGTATCAAATTAATACACACTGGGTGTTTTTAGTCAAGTAATAATAAATTATGTTGACAAATCAACTATCGTCACATTTTAAGGTAAATCCAACGATTGATTCCAATTTATTTTTGACGCCAAATATATTTATTATTCCGCCATTTGTCAACAAAACGATTGCCATGTGGAAAATGAAATTAGTTAACAAGGTGACAATGCTATATTTCCAATTTGGCGGAATGATGTATGTTTGGAGTCAAGAATAGTTGTGAAGCAAACGTACATCATTTACCGCGAGGTGACTATAGTTCACACAGCTTACTTTTGTTTAGTATCAATGTCTATTGTTATAACATTTTAAAATGAAATAACCGAAGAACCAGCGTTGCAATATTCCATTTCAATTAACTTATTTAGAATTACAAATTTAGGGCTACTTATCACAGTATTTACATGTTTCGAAATGCATTCCTTGTTTCAGATGCTTGGGTTCCGGCTGTAGTTTCACATCACTTTCATATTATTTTGCCCGTGGGAACTGTACTGTCGGAAGAATCATCAATGAGTGCTGCACTGTGCTTTGGGAGGTGTTACATGACAGATATATGCCTGTACCAGATAGTGCACGTTGGAAAGAAATATCGCATCGCTTTGAAACGCTTTGGAACCTGCCAAATTGTTTAGGCTCGCTTGACGGCAAGCATATACGTATTACAAAGATGCCGCATAGTGGCTCACGTAATTACAATTACAAGTCATTTCATTCTGTAGTATTATTGGCAGTTGCCGATGCTGATGGCAATTTCATTATGACTGAGACGGGTTATTCTGGGCGAAACAGTGATGGTGGCATCTTCAGATCATCAAGAATTAATCACTGGCTAAATCATGGTATGCTAGATTTACCTGAGCCCCAACGATTACCTCATGACGAAAACATATGCAAATTTCCATTTTATTTTACTGCTGACGAAGCGTTTCCTCTTGCAAGAAATATAATGCGCCCTTATCCAAAAAGAAGATTGAACGACCGAACAAGAATATTTAATTACAGACTAAGCAGAGGTCGCAAGAGTGTAGAATGTGCGTTTGGCATGATGTCTCAGAAGTTTCAAGTTTTGTTGAACAGTATAAATTGTAAAAACTAACAGTCTGTGAATACCATTGTTAAGGCTGTGTGTGTACTACACAACCTAATCAGGAAAACAGAAGGTAAACCATATACGATCACCTGTGCCGAGACTGCGAATGTTTATGGTTGTCAAACTAGGGACGAACAGGAGATCGCAACAATAGACCATGCGTCAAATGCTCAAAAGGTGCGCGATTATTTGTCGTATTACTTTCTCAAACCATACGTTGCTTTACCATGGCAGGCAAATCATTGTGTTGACATGTGAAATGTCGTTATTTGTGAGGCTTTTTAATTTAGTACTTAGCAATCAACAATTACATACTTGTGTTCTTCATGTTGTGAAGCTGTACATAACCTTGTTATCTGTATTGCCAATTCGATTTACGTAACCTATTCGCGATATGTTTGTTTATGTGATAATTTGATACATTTCCTCCTATATTATATGTTCTGATAAATATAGTTTCGCAAACACAATTTATCATTACTATTTATTGTATTACATCTTTTATATTATTTGTGTGCTTTCCAACATAATTAACTTACCGGGAGAGTCAACTTCTTTAGCCACAGCTTCCCATGCCTTTTCCAGAGTGTGCTTGTTTGCATATTCAGGCAGTCCGTAGTTGTACAAGCATGGGTGTTTTTCAATTGCTTCAACTAACTTGAGGCTGAACGCTTGTTCCGGATCACTCATTACGTCATCCGCATCGTACGACAGTTGGAATGAAACTGACACGTCCAGTCGCGCTGCGACGGTTGTGTCTAGATCGCGTTGCAGTCACGTGCGGTGGACGAGTTGCATATCGAATACATGAGTCCGATTCATTTGCAACTGCTAGATGACTCTCAGTCAACTATTTCACGAGTTGCGTTGCGCCGGTGGACGAAGGGCCTAATTGTTGAAAGCACAAAAAACGCAGTAACACTGATCGACACAATAATTACCAAGAAGAGGTTGGGCCCAATTTCAGAGATGGAAAATCTATTGTGTATCTGGATCAAATATAATAATATAAATATAAAAAATATAATATAATATAAAATAATATAAATATAAAAAATTTATACCATTGAGTTTTCTTACTATCCAGGAAAAGACTAGAACACTGCATGACGGTTTGCTGAAGAAAACTGGCAGAAGAGAGACAGAAAATACATTTAAAGCTTATGCTGGGTGGTTTGAACATTTCAAAAAGTGTGCTAACCTTCACAACATCTAGAAAACAGGTGAAACTGCATGTGCAGATGTAAGCGCAGCCAATGACTTTCGTTAATTTCTAGCAGGAATAACCAAGAAAGGGGAATAATTGCCACAGCAAATATTTAACGTAGACAAAACTGTTCTGTTTAGGAAGTGGATGCTAGAACACACATTTATTTCAAAGAGAAATCTATGATTGGATTCAAAACTGCAGAAGATTGCATCACTGTTATGGTTAGTTGTAATGCTTCTGGTGAATTGAAACTAAAACTGCTTTTAGTTTATCATTCCCAGAACCTGCAGATATTTAAGAAATATGACCAGAGTAAGCTGGAAAGATGATACCAAGGCCTGGGTTAAACGAGCGCTGTTAGAAGACTGGTTAAGTTATAATTTATTTCCCAATGTAAAGGAATATTGTGCATGAAAAGATGTCCCATTTAAAGTGTGGTTTCTGCTGTAATGCAGTGGACATCCAGAAACTATTTAGACAACATTCATCCTGACATTAAAGTTTTTTAGTTGCCCACTCGAACCACCTCATTTCTACAACCACGAGATCAAGGTGTTGTTGCAACTTTGAAACCGTACTATCTGCAGCATACGCTTTCTCAGGTAATCAACGCGATTGACAGCAGTAAACAAACCATCCTGCATAACTTTTGAAAAGGTTACAATATCATTGATACAATAAAATATTGTACCATCATAGGATTAACTACAGAATACAACACTGAAAATTGTGTGAAAGATATGGTAAAAGACTTTATGGGTTTCGTTGAAACAAACTAACTGAGACTGATTCTGAGCTGGTAGATTTTCAACAAGCAATGGAGATGTTTATGAAGCTGGTACAGCAAGTAGAGTTTGAAGTGTATTGTCAGTGACAACAACGAGTTTCTTGCGAGCAACGATGAGGAACTTACTAATGACAAACTCATTCATTTGGGAGAATTACGAAATTCGGCTGAAAATAAGCCAACCTAGTCGCCAATTACCGATGAAAAAACATTCACAAAAGACGGACTCGCAGAAGTTTTTCAAGTGATAGACTCTGCATAAAATTATAATCCATAGATTATGACACTGAATGTTTCAGAATATTCATAGGCATGTACATATATGGTGACACTTCAGGGTACAAGGCCATTTATAAAGAAAAAAGTGTGAGAACACAGTCAACTCTTGAAATGTTTGTGAGGCCCCATTCACAGAACAATCCAGATTATCATCAACCTTCAGATTCCGGAGAGGAACTAGTAGAAGTTGCTACTCAAGGCTCTACACCACATTCTACTGTTAAGTGATGACATTCAGAAAAAGCTACCAATTTCCAATTTTTCTTTTAGGCACCCAACTTCAGAATAAATGTTCATTGTGATTACACATTTCAGTTTCAGTGCTGAGATTCATATCCACCCGCAGTTAGGTACACAAAAAAAATCTGGCATAGTGACACTCAAAAATTAAAAAAGTACCTCAAAAAAATCCTGTCTTACAAATTCAGTTTTTAGATACCATATTATAATTCTAAAGTTACAATAGTTAAAATTTCTGTCACCTTCAACACCCGGAAATTGTTCCAAAAATTTATACTGCAAGAAATGTTATTTTCATGTGCACATAAACATGAAAGTGTGTGCAGATCCAAGTATACACACACACACACAGACACACACACAAATGTGCTTCTAGATATGTTTCCACTCACCGCCTGATGAAGTGAGCTGGCCAGCGAAACGTCATACAAGAAAAATGTGTCGTCCTTCTTCATGTGCATGTCTATCTATGAGTACCCACCTGTGAGTACTATAAGTTATAACTAGCAGCTTAGCGGCCTATTTGCTGCCCATTTTCAACAAGAATGCAGTTATTCATGCATGACACACATGCACACACACACATTGAAATGACGACTTACAGAGCTTCCAGAATTGCACAGGTGCGGGCTATGATGGGGAACACTTGAAGTCGATCAGACTTTCTCTGTGCATCTTCACATAAAGTAGTCAACCGATCCAGAGGTTCTTTTATCTTCAGTCGCTTATCCTTAACTAAAGCCATGGACTTAATCCAATTCACTGGAGAACCTGAAGAAAAACACAACTATTGTGTATGCCTTTTGAAATTTGAGTGGCACAAATATTGTGATTACTATCTATCTGCATTTGAACGACAAGCACAAACTCGCATAATCTCTCACAGACAAAGAGGATAT
Organism: Medauroidea extradentata; assembly: GCA_003012365.1. NCBI lineage: Eukaryota > Metazoa > Arthropoda > Insecta > Phasmatodea > Phasmatidae > Medauroidea > Medauroidea extradentata. Next base: position 29,350 of record PNEQ01051086.1, read on the forward strand.
TGGAAAATTGGAAATATTAAGGCCACAGGTATCTATCTACACCATTTTTTCAAGTACAGTACTAATTTTAATTCTGAAAGGGAGCAAATATTGTAAAACTGTCGCACAGATTTCTTGAAAATTAGGTGCACTATGCAGCCTAAGTTTTTCAAAGGAAAATAAATTTATACCTTGTTACAGCTAGTTACCAAATCAAAAAAATTATATTAAAGTTGATAATCAGCCAAAATCAGTTTTTTTTTGTTTGAAAACATTTGGCTGAATAGTAAACAAATTTTCAACAAATCTTAGTTATAGTTTCATCTCTCTTTCTTAGAAAAAAAAATATATATAATTTAATTTATTTAAAAATACGTAATGTAAATAAGGACCCATTACCTTAAGGAAAACTACTGAAAGCACAAAATAAGCAAGCATAATCAGGAACTGAACCAAATTCTTCTTGAACGTGAGTTTAGTGTTCTACCACTGTGCCACTTACCTTTGTAGAAGGACAGTTACATAGGTACTTAGATTTCATAAGGAGAAAATTGTTATAAAAATATGGCAATAATGTGCTATAAAAGAATAAGGAAATCTGTACAAAAATTTAAAGATCACTGCATTGATAAATTATTGTAAACAATTATGTTCTTGAAACAACTGTTATTAACCTACGAATTACGTACAATGTGACATTTTCGCCTCGTCATGTACCTGTGCCCCACTTGGGCCAACAAATGTGACGACTCCGGTCCTCCTAGACTAATGCACCTACTCGATGATAACCCTGCCTAAACGGCAGGGTTGAAAGCTAATACATGCCTCCCGGTCTGTAGTCAAGCACTCTTAAGTTTCTTGGCAGTACTTTTGAAGGTTATATTACATTGTAGGCCAAATTTGGAATTTTCACAGACATTACCTAATTTTAGTCCTGAAATGATGTACTTGAATTTATTCCAAGATTTCTGGTTTATTAGACTTCAGTTTACAATGGCATTAAATACACTGTTCAAGCCTTAGCACGATGGATTCGGTTCACAGAAATTTACAAGTAAAAACGCAGCTCAACTATACCAGAAAATTAAGCAAGACAAAGTTAGAAAATGTAGCACATGGTGAACACACACACTGCGAAGAAGAATGAAAAGCCACACTGGCTCTCAGCAAACGGCCTACATGTAAAAATTTGGGCTGCAGCCCCGCGCGCGTCCTGTCCGGCTTGCGCTACGGCTTCAAATGAATATTGCGGAAGAAAAATATTCCAGAACGAAGGGCGAAGGGGTGCCACACGCCATGCTCACATTGGCTGGTTCTCGGTGGCGTGATCCTCGTCATTCGTTCCATTATCTAGAATCCTCTAGGGTAAAACTAGAAACTACGCAATAAAGCAAACAGTGTCAAAGCTGCAACGGAAAAAACCAGAACACGAAAAGAAAAACAAAGCGACTGCCTCCTACCCAGGCCACCTGGCTGTAACAGCCAACATTACCCTTATCTGAAATCTAGAACATACAGGAAACAAAGAACTGTGGCTTTGCTCTTCCTTTATGGAACCGAGACCACTGAAATAAAAGTAATAATTTTAAATATTATATTATAAAATTAAGATTACATAAAATACTAATTCACCAGTGATGAAAAACCCCTTGTCCTGCAATGCTACAACAGTACTGAAAAAGTAAAGATTCATGTAATGTAATGAGGAGCATGCACTTCCTATGAAAGTTACAAAAGATATAACTAAGTAATCCTCCTGCAATATACACAATTTTAATGTAAAAAATTGAATACGCCGACAAGAGATGGGTGAGATGACTGTAATTTATCAGACCGGTAGAACTTAAGTTTACAAGAGCTTCAAGCTCTTGCTCCATAGGTGTGGGAGGAAGAAGGCTCATGTGTCAGGAATCTTATGAAAGCGTCACAAAATGACTATTCATAAGTCGGGCGACTTTGAAGATCTGCTGTTTGCATTTAGTGATGGTGTGTATGTGAGGTTGGAGATGTGGTTGTTAAGACTAGGTGTGAACAGGTTGTGGTTGGCTGAGTTTGGCTGGTGACAAATGTGGATTGATCTCGACAGGACCAGTTTTGGTAGAGGTTTTAGGGAAAGAGGAGAGATACCGTAGGCATGCTACAGCACCCAAACTCTAGCAAGGGAATGGGCAAACAACAGCCACAGGACACGCTGCATTATTAATACCACTGCTCCAGCCTTATCTTGTAGGCCTGGGGCAGTGGCTCCTTGCTCAGCAGATTTTGGCTGGGTCAAATAGACTATATCCCAGTAATTTTCTCCAGTCCCAACGGCTAGGCATGAAGTACATACAGTACTTCGGAGTTATCCAAAAGGGGCATGGTGTGCTGGCTGGAGCTTCAACGTAACTGTTTAAATGTAGGAGTATGGCACAGAGACGTGTATGTAATTCATGGCAGGCACCCCAGGTGCAAGGCCATCGACGAAACTGCAGAGGGATGGTCTCTGACATCCTCTCCTGTTAAGTGCAGCTATGCAAGCAGCACACCAAGCCCTAACACAGTGAGCAATATAGGTGTCACTAAACAGACCCTTTCCCTCAAGGTACCAAGGAAGCAGCTTAGCGCTAAGCCCAGGGAATTGTGTGCTACAAAGGATGAGGGCAGCAATGCAGATTTTTAACTCACATTTGGCATCATGTGAGCTAGGTCTAGCTAGGTTGCAGCACGAATGGTGTGATGCAGGTGTATTAGGTTGTTAATGCTTTCTGTGTGCATTTATGGTGGGTGGCTAACACTTAAAAAAGGTCTTACAATACTCGAACTGTAAGGTACTTGGCCTACCCACCCTGTTTATCTTTCCAAATTTCTTGCTGTACGACTTTGTAGTAGTTCTTCTGGCTTAAACATAACGTAAGGACTTAAGACTTAAGGAAACCTAAGAGTATAATTTATTGGTGTAACCGGCGTCAACATAGGCCTAATAGAATCCCGGGGAGTTTCGTGAGCACTAGCTATAAGA
>PNEQ01051091.1:0-14848 GCA_003012365.1 Medauroidea extradentata
CCGTAGACGTTGTGCAAGTAGTTCAAAGAACTCCCAACAGATAGCAGATCAATATAAAAAAGAAACTAGACGGAATGTGAACAAAATCGACTTCAGCACTAACGGCAAATGTGTAAATCGACTTTTGTCGATCACAGCACCTAATACAAACAATACATCAGTCGACTAAAGTCGATCACAGCACTGAAAGAGTTAAGACTATACATATCTCTGGGCAATCCACAGGAAGGAAAAATTACAAGATGGCTTCCTCCCTTAATGAAACAATAACAAATAATTTTACATACGTGATTACACTTTCCTTAGCCCTGAATGCTCTCGCCTGTCACACATTACCCTCAAATTGTTAACGGAAATTACTCTTATTTATGGTGCAGCCCACCGCTCGTAAATTAATGGTTTTAATACATTAATTACAATTGAAAATACATCTCATTTAATTGAAAGTGTCCTGCTGTACTTCTGCTGCGGTCTACACCAACATAAAAGTGTTAAGTCCCGGTTTTACAACTTACATATAACTCCCACGTCTTCCCTTAATTCTAACACTCGGCGATCTCGACGCACTGCATTCCGCAAGCCAGGTTTCCCAAACACTAGGCGACGCCCCTTCATTATAACTAGTGCCCCACGAAGCATCTCGGGATCACAATAGACCTATGCTGACGCCGAAAAACGTGTATAAACATATTTAAGAAGTTACGGAAGTTACGTTTACGGTTACGTTACGTTTATGCCAACATGAAACCACAATTCTGCACAACAAACAAATTTAGAAAAAGAAAGGGATAGGGTGGGTAGGCCAAGTACCTTACTTTTGTTGAACATTAGCTTTAATATCACTACAGTAGTACTTTATGTAAAAAGCCAAGTACCATTTAATTCCATTATTTACCATCAGCAACATAAAAGCATCAAAATACACTACTAAGCAAAGAAACTTGCCCTTAAGAAATATATATTTTTTAAAACCGATAAAAGAAAAATTCTAATCCCAATCTATCAGTTTTAGATTCTTTTGGTTTGATGAGAAATTATGCTAAAATATGACATTCATAAATAAATTAAACTCTGTTTATCTACACAGCATTCATAAAAACAATTGAACCTTTATTATGACACAAAGTAGTGCTAGTGCAATGATACACTGCAGATCACCTTAGAGTAATGGCTGACTGTCAAACATGTGAAATTACCCTCTCCTTGAAGTACCGGTGCAGACTACTCTCTCCACTGGCACCTCGAGACAGTCCCATCTTGCTTATGTAAACACGGCCCATCAGTGAGCCCTGTACACACAGAAAGCCTTCTGTCATGACATATCATACATTATCAGTACACAGGGGCGGATCCAGCTCTAGGCTGGTGATAGGGGGAAGCATTCCTTAATAAATAACTATGCTCACACTCTGAATCAAAGAAGAGGGTTCAGGGTTAGTCCCTGGAAAACTTTGGTATTTTAAGGTGGAAAATGGTACTATTTAAAGTGTTTCCTAAACAAAAATTTAATTTACCTCTTTAAATATTTGTAATATTTTAAGGATAAACTATACATAAAAGGTCAATTGGGGGGAGGGGGGTGCAGTCAAGTCACCCCCCACCCCAGAACCCCCCCCCCCCCCTCTCAGTACATTGTGGTGAAAAACTTTTTGAGAACAGAACTACATTTATAACATTCAAAAATAAACTTTTCGTACCCATTTTTAAAAACCGTTTATGTACAAAAACCAACTCTGTACTTACATACAGCTTGTAAAAATTTATAACTAATGAGCTGATAAACAATATGATGACACTAATAAGCTGATACACAATAACGGTGGCTGCGTTCTTCACTAAATAATACTATGTACTTTTAAGAACAAGAAATAGGCCACAGCAATTAAGGAGTTAAGTACTAAATTTCATATACTTCTGTCTGCAACACAATGCATTAATTGGAAATAAATTTTCTGGAATAGTCCAGCTCTAAATATGAATGTGATTAGATTTTTACTGTCAATAGTATTTTCTAGGCTGAAACAAAAATACAAAACTGACTGTACATCATTTGAAAAAATATTATGTACTATGTACTTGTATACACATTGCTTAGAAATAGTCTGTTAACCCACATTGTATTTGTAGTGTAGAGGTGTAAATAGTAAAGGTTGGTAAGTGTGGGGACCGGGAAGAGAGTTGGATGGCGGGCTCAGTGGAAGTAGACAAGCATTGAAAGCAGACATGGACGTCATTGGAAATGCAAATATACTAGTGTAAATGGTGTTACTCTCCGTTCACTCTTAGTTGAGTTTTAGGATAAACAAAGCAAATTATAAACAAACATGTTCATTGGCTGCTGACCGCCATGCACTGTGATCTTGCATAAGAAATAGAGCTTCGTTATCTGTCGTGTACATATAAATTTATCACTCCATTACTTAATGAGAGAGTTTTATTAACAAATATCTAAAATACACAGACATTGCAAACACAATCTACGATGCTATATATTTATTACTATAATTATGGTAAGCGGACGACAGGTCTGAATAGTTGGTTCACGAGTCGACTGACGCACTGTTAAAAGTACGAGTTTCTTGGTACACTTGGCAGTATTTAGAGATGTACGATACTCTGAAAATACCAAAAATTTAGTTCAGTAATAATTACCACAGTAAAAATAAGTCAGAAATATCACAATCATATATAATGTTTTATTTTTTCAAAGTATTTTTGGACGCCAATACCTCAATGTTGTGGTTACTGCGAATGTTTTCTTTCGTTCGTCCATTTTCCGTTCCAGTTCATCAGAACCACGGCCGCGTGGTCAGCACCAAAGTTCCTTGTTTTATTTTGTTCCGTCCTCGCGTCAGTTTATATTTACGTCGCTTGCAGATTAGGTTATGTGATGCTGGACGTGAACAGTGAAAATGTCTTGCATGGTTTTCGAAACGTGGATATATGTCTTCATTGCTGAAGAAACTGTAGTGATGTTTATAAGACAAGAATAAAAATCTCGCATAGCAATATTTTATATATATTAAAAAAAAAAAAAAAAAAAAAAAAAAAAAAAAAAAAAAAAAAAAAAAAAAAAAAAAAAAAAAAAAAAACAGTATGTGTCTTGAAATATCAAAAGATTGTTTGGTGATTTTTAAAATTTAATTTTTCCAAAACGAAGTACAAAATAATCCAGGAGGACTTTACAGTAAGTTTAATCACTCATTTTGTTGACAACTTTTTTTCTGCATGTAGTACCAAATTTTCGTTACGTTAATACCGGAATATTTGAATACAATCGTTAGTCATGACTTAACAATTACTAATAAATTTTGAAATATACAGTAATTGCACATGATGTCAATATTTTTATCAAGTTTTTGTGTAATTTTTGTTTCCCTATGTCGATAACACGTACGAAATTTTCACGCAATATTGTTTTAATATATACGGCGTTGTTTTCTATGATGCCAACTGTACACACCTTTGTCAGTTAGAAATAGTACGTCGGCGCGACGCACAAATTGAGCCAATTAGAAGCTAGCAAAGTGCAATGATATTACGTTATTTGTTTACTTCAGAACTCAACTTAGAGTGAACTGAGAGTAAATGACTGAACTCATAAAAATTACAGTATTATTGTAGGCAGGTGGCGTAGGTAGGTTAAGGAATACTTATTCTGCCATAAGTTAGATAGCTTAACCATCACAGTCCTCCTGACTTATAGGAATTGAAATTTATATGTAGTGGGCATACTGGATGCTGCCTATTAAGTTGCACTGAGGATCCACTGTTTTTAATGTACAGTATTATGTCTCTTTTCTATCATATGCTTTCCTTTGACATAAGAGTGAAAGGATCCTGCTCTACTTTCCCATGATGTATGGCAGAAAAAAAGGGTGTTCCTCATTCTTTTTCTGTCAACCATCTGCAATCCTCTGTCACAGTACATGTAGATGAATTAAATCAGCTCTGAGAATGATGACACTTTTAAGGACTTTAGGCACTTATGAAAATTCACTAAGGTAGGGTAGGTCAGTCAAAATTTCAAGTTTTTGATGTCTGGAATATTACCCCAGGTAAGTTCATCCATGTCCGAAATTTCAACTGATGGCCTCTCTGCCGACTATTAAAAACTACTATTATATTTGAATACATACATAATACATGCAAATAATGCACTGTGGATGTAATGTTTAGCAAAATATTTATCACATGGAAAATATGTAGGCTTTTTTTTATTCCAGTCATTTTAAAACCTTGAATAGCACTGCAGGGGTTATCAAATCCTGGTAATCAACAAAACCTGGTCAAGTGACTGAGATAACCTACCCTACTCCAGCAAATGAAATTTCATAATCACCTTATGATTCTTATTTATTCTAAAGAAGAGTTATACATGAACAACTCGCCTAGTTAGCCTCATAGGGCATAGTGGTTTTCATCGCTCAGCAACCCCCCCCCCCCCCCCCCCAAAATGGTTCTAAACCTTCCTTTGCGCAGAACAGCAGTTATCACTATTCATGAACAGATCATCCTGAGCTTGTATAGCGTAAAAGGAGAGTAATCTTGATGTGCTTCTATTTTGAGGTGAAGGTTTTGGTCGTATTTGTAGTCTTATCTGCACGTCTAAGCCCCCCTTAGGAGCGGGTGCGGCAGACTCCTTTGTCAACAAAATTGAGATAGCAGGAACTGGTCCTCGATAAAGCTTCTGCATGGGACTAGAAACTGTGATGATTTATTGGCAAGTTTTAGGAGAAGCAGTGTAGTTCAAGGTGTCAGCCGAGGTGTGGTCGAGGATGAAAGTAGTAAGGAAGAAGAGGTGAGCTATGACTTTTGGTTTCAGAGGAGTTCAAAGCGGCAAATACTCAAGTGGTTGGAATTTGACTGGCAAAGAAGATAAAGGGAAAATGTATCTAGGATTATCGTCAGCTGCGAACTTTGCAATGCCGGCATGCAGCCTCATCTCTAAGCTGTGTATAGCCCACGGGCAATGGCCTTTTGCTCCGCGATCTTATTGGTCTGGCCCAAGGTAATCCTTTCCCTCTGTTTTCTTCTGGCTGGGCATAGCATGGTATGTTGATAGCCTAATAAATTAAGGGGAACACACTGGTGACATCCAGTGGCTGTCTGGTTGCAAAACAAGTTGGCATAATAATTCTCTAGGAGTAAAATGTGGTACTTTGAATGTAACTCCACATGGGCTGTTCCCAGGAGGGCATGGGCATTACGACTCAAGATGCCGATGGAGAGTTCCCAATGATCTCTGCTAGCAGGGGCAACTATGCTAGCTAACTACACTAGTTACTCCTAGTGGTAAACATCAGCAAAACTCTTCGTCTTTACCTGCCAACAGTGCTCCTAGTACGCAAAGTGGCTAACTACCAGGCCTGAAAGATATAATGCCGGTCCAGGAGTCCCATCTCCTTAAAAGTGAGTATTAAGGACAACTCTACTGAATTAAATAACGTTTATGGTCACCGTAAGAGCAGCTTACGAAGGAATACAAACAAAGCAGGAGGAGATGTAGGTAAACTGGAATGAAGTATGACCCTAGGGTGAAAAAAAAAGCTATATTTCTTCCTTTCAGATTTCACACAGCCCCAGCCTGTATACTGGCAAGCTACCTACACACCAAAAGTCCCACTACCCAATACTCCAGCGCACATTCAGACAATGAGGCACTCCTGTCCTATCCTGACCTACACATTCATTAAGGATGTACAAAGTTTCAAAAAGTCGAAGTAATTGAAGAGATTTTTCCTTCGTTTTTGTGTAAAAGCAAATTCTCAGAATATTTTTGAAGAATCCAAAATGTTATGTTTATTTACAAAATCATTTTTATTCTGATTTAAATTAAGGAAACATTTTTTTCAGCACAGTCATAAAATAAGTCACATTCGTGTAGATTCCTATGCATTTCAGAGAGCGTAACCTCTGCAATACATGTACGTATACTTTGTTACTTAGAAACACAAATTGTGAAAATTTTTTGTCATGACCCAAGTCATTCGAAAAGTTATTTGAAATACGCATGACAGAACAGAATATCACATTAAATCTACTAAAACATTAAACTTGCATTTCAAGTTTATTTAATCGTCAGCTCAAATTTTAAAAGAACTCTCAAAATAATAGTTGTCCTTTTGTTTATTATCATTTCATAACCCATAGATGACGTACATACAGCGCTCACTTCGTGATTCCTATGATAACCACGAAACCACGAAATTGAGTGCGACCCCAGAGTATTCTGTTGTTTTTTCAAGGCAGCTAATGTAAAACTTGTAAGCGTCCAAGAGATCAAAAATTGGCCTACCTCAGATTGTTAAGCTATGTATAGTAAAGCATGTAGTATTAACCAAACAACCAAAAGGGATCATTACAACATAACTAATATAAAAGAAGACATTACAAAGTATTGATTAATGATTATATGATCAAGAAAAATGAGTGACGAGACTGCAGCAAATCAGTCTACAAATCCTGTGTACAAATATTTAGTACTAAACAAACTAGCCCAGTCATGCACATGCATATTTGTATTTTCTACACCTGGAAGTAAGTACGTAATTTGTACATTTTTGCACGAAATTGTCAAATTCACGCAGTTTTCCAACTGTCAGATTTTGCCCTTGGATACAAATTTGATATCTTACAGTGTAAAGTCTTCAGGACATAAAATTGATCATAACAGGCCTAACATTTTTTGCAACAATATTATCTTATTTCATACTCATCAAAACTATGTTAAAACTATCCTCAATTCATAAGAAATAAGGTTCTCTTTCCTCTGTGCATTTATTAAACAGATTTTACTACAATATTACAGTCTTCGAATTCGACTTCGGCAAAGACCTAGATCTTCATCTTCGGCGGAATGAAAATATTTGTCTTCGCACATCCCTAGCATTTATACGTGTTGAATGGGAAAGGGAGAACTCATCAGAGGTCGTGGCCATCACCTCCCCAGTAGCCGAGACTGAACTGGCAACCCCCACTGTCAGGTGAGTTGCCGAGCACCAGGCGGTGGCAAAACAATTGTCCACATTGGCAGTCAACATCACAGAATAAGAGAGGGGAGGGGGAGCCTGTGAAAAGGGCTATACAGGAACATGGTTGCCTGTGGTGAGTCAAACCCAATTAATTAATCCTACATAAAAGTAACTTTATATTGTTAATTGATTCCTGTAATTTCGGAATGAGGCAGCCCAGAGACTTTTCTTATCTTTCCTGCTGCTCACAAATGGAATTCTATAATGGCAGAGGTAGGGTGGTTACTTCAGTGATTACTTAGTCATTCACTACAAGTCCAACAAGGCAAAATACTTTGTTGTGGACCCAGCATTCCGGTTTATACAGTCTGTAACTATCACTAGATACAGTACTTCTTAGTCAGAGTGTGATTATGAGTGCAGCTTTCATGACACAGATTCAAACTAATCAATGAAATCTTTAGCAATTGTGTTGAGACTATTAATTCACTGAAAAAATTCTTTTATGTCATGATAAACTTAAACTATTCAACAATATGCAGTAACTTAATACTGCATTATAATTATGCAAAGTTGTAATAAAACTGCATAGCTACAAGTTGTAAACACATGCAGACAATGAAGTTTGTAATATTTTGTTACTTATTAGCATACTGCCCAGGAGATGATTTAACTACACTGGTGTGCAAAATTCAAAACTATGACAGGCTTTCACACGTAAGTACAGTAGCTGGTGCTACAGTGTTCACAAAGCATATCATAACATCAAGATGTAAGAGTAAGCAAACAGTGAACAACACTGATCAATGAAGGCATCAAAAGAACTGAATGTAAAGAACCTTAAATTAAAATAGGGTTCTAAAAAACAGAGTAGAGAGGAAAGAAATGTCCAAATTACAGGCAACAGTTGAACAAAATGAAGAATGTGTTGCCAAGTATTTCCCAATTGTGTCCTACAGGTGCTTACAGTAATTTGGATTTAGATGTGGACAATATACAGGTCTAGCCAAGCAGCATACCTATATTTATACTTTTTCTAATCTGAGAGCTGCCATATGATGGCATGTGGTATTTTCAACCATTAAGAGGAACTTGAGGCCCAGCCCTATACAGCAAGCACACAACGAAGGAAAACCTCGGTGTAATACCAGTAGTGATCTAAGTAATTGAAACTCCTTCAAATACATATGTGAAGCTTAGCAGAGTCAATAAAGTTTATGCTTGTATAAAGAATAACTAAACCTCCCACAAACTTGTAATTTTAAATGGGTTTTGTGGGGAGACTGCATGTTCACACTTGTCCCTCCAAAAGTATTAACATTCAGTCACTTATGTGAGACTTTATTTTGCTGTTATGCTAGTTTCAACACTTCATCTCTAACTTTTCGAGCACACTAGTGTACATAATATACTACCAAACTATTACCTCTGACACTTCATAAAATATCCTTATGTATGCTTTAGAATCATGATCACTCACGGCTGGCTATTTATGATAAGACGTTTGATATTGACAGCTAAAAATGTTTGTCAAATTAATATATAGCCAAGTTGTGGCCTCACCTCTGGGTCAGTACGGCGATTGCTGGCGAAGGTGTGGTGGTTATTAGCAGTGCTGGTGTGCACTTGCATGTCTTCCCACACAGCACCCAGAAGTCTACGGCACTCTTGCAACTGCTCTGCCACCATGCTAGCATGGGTCTCGCTTTTCTGAATCTGCACAGCACAGCAATGGTGAGCACATGGTAGTGAGGTAGCTGCTTCATGTGCCTGTTGAACTTGGTGAATGACCAATGTTGCACATCTTACACATGCTCACATTTTCAGCCATCCCTTAGTTGCAGTACCTCCACCATATTTTAAGAGGACAAGATAATACAGAGTGATACAAAAGTACATTGTATATAGTGACGTGTCAGACTGTATTTATTTATAATGATTGAAGTTCTCGAGTCTGAAGTGGTGTTGGTACCACTGACGATGGTGAACTGGCATTGGTGGTCATTGATTGTTAAAATGGCGGACAAAAAACTTCAAGATGTGGGTCACCAATTTCATAATTAAACATTTTGGTTCCACGGAGGCAGGATCGTAAAGTGGCCACGGAAAGTACAGATTTTGTTTGTATTTTCATTTCATGTCTCAGATTTGATTCACGATTGGCATTCGTATAATAAGTTCGTGCTTCTGCGTACTGGGTGTACAACGCGACTCATAAGAACTAAACGAAAACTAAAAATATCGCAAAATCATTACAGCAGGTTGTTCAAAACATCTTATAACAAAAAAGATACAGCCAGAAGAGCAAACTGGTGAAAATAGGGTAACGTTTGTAGTAACATTGGTATTGTGCTTCTTAAACAATGCAGCTGTGATTGTATTTTGACTCTAAATGTAACCAACGAGAGAAGATTTCTGGTTGTGTGGGCAGTTTTTGGCAGTTGGTTGCGCATCTAAGGGCCATATCTATAAACGGCTTTCAAATGACAACTAAATGCTCACCAATGCTTTCTCTATGGGAAAACAGTTAGTTGTCATTCAAAAGCCGTTTACAGATACGGCCCTAAGTCTATGACCTGGGGGCTTCGTATATTTTCCTGTTTGTGACGTTTCATAATGATCAATACATAATAAGATGTCTCAACATAATAGCAACTCGTTTACGATTAGATCATGCCAAAAACAGTATGCAACGAGCCGTGTCTTTAGTTGAAAAAGCTCTCACAGATCCAATACAAGTTCAATTGTTCCATGCAGCATGCCGAGATCTGGAAAATGTACACAGAGGTTTTGACGATGACTACTAAAGGTATGATTCCTAAGGCGCGACTCACGCAACGGTAGCAGTGCAGCCACGCATCGCTAGCTACTGTGCATGCGCAGTACAGGAGGGCGACTCAACAATTCTGTACTGTGTATGCACAGTAGCTAGTGACGCGCGGCCGCACTGCTACCATCATATGAGTTGCGCCTTATGAATCATACCTTTAACCATTTTAGCAGCTGCAGCCAGAATTACCGATCTTGATGTAGATGTTCATGGTGAACGTCAGGAGGATTTTGATGACTTGAATTATAAAACAATAGCCATTGCCAAATAGTTATCTCAAGTAACTGTAGAAGGAAAAAAATTCAACATCAGCATCTACTTATTATAGGGTAACTCTCATGTAATAAAGTTGCCAACATTCAGTGGGGATATTGGGCAGTGGCCGAACTTTGCAAATTTATTTGATACTCTGGTTGTACAAGATTGTTCGTTAAGCAATGTGCAGAAGCTTTCCTACCTAAAGTCATCAGTAGTGGGTGAACCATTGTCATTAATACAGTCAATTCCACTAACCCCCAATAACTTTTGATAGCATGGACTTTATTAGGTAAAAGTTACAATGAGATTTTTAAATGTTTGTTGCAATGAGAGTTTACTATTAGAATTTATTGGTTTGTGGACATACAAATGTCCACAAATCAATAAATACTCAATGTTAAAATAATGAGCGTCTTATTGTGTCATATCACATCAATGCACTTGTTGTTGCACCTCACATAACCTCAAATAACCGTATTAGTCTGTCGCAGTTGTTGGCCACAATTTAAGAATACACTGCTGCATGGAATTTATCTGTTGAAACGTGGGACCCGCTACTGTTACGTATGTTCAAAGAGAAATTAGATTTGAGTCTGAGAAAAGAATGGAAACTCTCAATTGTGGATCCAGCAACATTGCTCTCACACACACAATTCATCACTTTCCTCGAAGGATATCAATGTGTGATGGAATCTATGTCTGGGAAGGCAGAGAAAGGGCTAACAGAAATTTTTTCACACACATGTTGCACAATAATTGGTTGCAAGTGCAGCGGAGAAGTTATCCAAATGTGCACTGTGTCAAGTATTTCACAAATTGTCTAAATGCTCCCAGTTTTATGATCTTTACCAAGGAAATTGTTTGAGATGGTAACGGATAACAATTTGTGTTATCAACTGCCTTAGGACCTCTCATAGATTGAGGAACTGTCCTTTAAAGACAAACTGCCATCAGTGCAACCTGAGGCATCATACAGTGATACATTTTGAGAACAATCCTCCCAACAATGAACGCACATCAAGACAATACTGAAAAGACAGGAGTCTATTGAATCCTGTGGCAACCCTTACAGGTATCGCAGATACATCACTTGTTTTACTGGCAATCGTTATTGTTGGGGTAAAAGACATACTTAAAAAAATTCACCCAGTTAGAGTACGTATAGATCCAGGCAGCCAAGCAAATTCATTGCTAGTAATTGTTTACAAAAACTGGGGTAGCCCAGGTAAAAGTATTCAAGAATGGTACAGGGATTATAAGGTCAATCTGTGACCAATATCAAGGTCATTGTTACATGCCAAATCCAGCCAATTGATGAGCCTGTTGATCAATTTTGAGCAGAGTTCCTAGTGTTGATAAAATTAGTGACATGCTACCTAACACTAGTTTACTAGCCAATCAGTGGGAATATTTGGCCAACCTCTGACTTGCAGATCCCAACTTCAGAACTCCTCGCCCTATTGATATGATAACTGGAACAGGGATTATTGCCTTTGGTACTGACAGGTTCTCATCTTGATGGATGTCCTGGATCACCGGTGGTAGTGAATTCTTTGTTTGAGTGGCTTGTAATGTGAAGAGTGGACTCCAAGCCCGAGGATCAATCATCACCAACATTTACTTGCTTCATGCAACATCATCACTTGATGAGACAGAGAAGAGGTTCTGGGAGTTAAAGGAAGTATCCGTGGCTTCTCCACTTACCTCTAGTTGGAAAATAATGTTAAAAAATATTTGCACACACTCATCAGTGGACTCAAGATGGCAGGTATAAAGACCAGAGTTAGGTGGCTCAAGACCTCAATCTCTTACTTGCTTTCATGGACTGGAGAAGAGATTTCTCAAAACCCCTGATCTGAAGCAGATGTATTCTGATTTTATGACAGATCATATTAATACTGGCTATATGGAAAAGATATCCAAGAGTGAAACAATGTATTCTTCAGCTGTGTACATTCCCCAACACTGTATCTTGAAACCTACACCTACCAAGCTTCAAGTCACTGCTGACATTGAACAAATGTACAGACAAGTGCTAATGCATTATGAGCATCAAGACTTTCAGTTAATACTATGGCGCTCAGAGGAATCTGAACCAGTACAAGAGTATTGCTTGAAAACTGTAACTTATGGGGTAGCATCTGCACCATTCCTGGCCCTTCATACGCTGCAACAACTTGTTAAGGATGAGGGTTACAATCACCTCCTTGGAGCTGCAGCCTTAACTTCTAACACATACAGTATGTAGATAACATTGTTACAACAGAAGTATTGCTCCTTCAGGTGGAACTAGTTGAATTATTGAAGAAGGGTAATTTTCATCTCTGAAAATTTACAAACAATAATCAAGAGTACCTTGAAGGATTACCATTGTCTCAATGTCAGAAGTCTTGTTTCTCACCTGTTTGATTCAGATGAACCTCCTGCATTTAAGGTTTTCAGGCTGCAATGGAACCCTAGCAAATACCAATTTTCCTATCGGGTACAGTCTCAAAGTCAAGGGGCCACACAATGGGGAATACTTTCTGTCTACCAAGGATATTTGGGCCTTTGGGCTGGTTATTCCATTTATATTG
This sequence comes from Medauroidea extradentata, assembly GCA_003012365.1. Classification (NCBI taxonomy): domain Eukaryota; kingdom Metazoa; phylum Arthropoda; class Insecta; order Phasmatodea; family Phasmatidae; genus Medauroidea; species Medauroidea extradentata. The sequence goes on from PNEQ01051091.1 coordinate 12,639, forward strand.
CTTGTAAAAGGTTTCATTTAGCAGATATGGTTTCTTTGTATAGAGTGGGATGCAGAACTCCCTGCCAATGCTCACATGAAATGGCTCCAACTCAAGCAAGAACTTCCACTACCTGAAAGAGTTAATCTACTTAGAGGACTTTTAGTAGGCACTACAGATGTCCCAGCTCGGAGGTGGGCTAGAAGAAGATGTATTTTACGAGTTGTAGACCAGAATGGGTCAGTGTCTATACAACTCATGGGGTGGTCAAAGGTGGCACTCATAAAATAGGTTTCATTTCTAAGGTTCGGACTGTGTGCAGTATTACTGACAGTAAAATGCTTAATTATATCCTTGCAATTATTGAGTCAACACTCAAGATAGACCATGTATTTGCCTAGACTGATTCCACTGTAACATTGGCATGGATTCGTACATCATCTCAATGTTGGTAAACCTTTGTGTCCAACAGAGTCGGAGAAATCCAGACTAACACCCCTCCAGAGTGGTGGCATCACATACCATCAGAGCATAATCCTACAAATTACGCATCACAAGGCTTCTTACCTTCCCAACTTGTGGGATATCCACTGTGGTGTGAAGGACCTTCATGATTAAAGGAAACTAAAGATGTCTAGCCAAATCACAATGAGCTGTTGGTTGATCCAGAATGTGATCTATTGGTTGAAGAACATCTTGCAACCACTACTTTGATGGCTGGTTTGGGACAAGGGGTTGATTGTTTTCTGTTGCACCGGTTCTCATGTCAGCACAAGATAAAGAGAATTACTGCTTATTGTCTGCATTTCATGACGCTAAAGTCAGAAAACCGTGCTCCAGACTCCTTAGCAGTTAAAGAGCTGCAGAGAGCTTTAATATTATGGGTAAAAATAACCCAGCATGTAAACTTTGCATCTGAATTGTAATCCATTGAGAAAGTGAAATGTCCTGATAACCTTCTTGATACAAAGGGAGTTCTTTGAGTTGGTGGAAGGCTGCAGGCCTCAATATTGTCACACAGTCAAAAGTATCGGGTTCTTCTCCGAAATATTGTTGTTTGACAGAACTCATTGACCAACTGCACAGAGACATGCTCCATCTGGAACCGCAACATTTGCTGTCAATGCTTAAGAAATATTTCTGTATTGTTAATAGCCAGAACGTGGTGAGACGCAGGCTGCACTCTTGTGTTAAATGTTTTTGTTCCAGAACACTACTTACAACACCAAGAGTTGGAAACCTTCCTGCAGAAAGGGTGACTCAAGCAAAGTAGTTTTTGAAGACAGGAATGGACTATGCTGGTCTGTTCACCATTACCATGCTTAGCGCCAGAAAACCTATCAAGTTTAAAGCTTAAATTTGTTTTGTAATGACCACGAGCTCGTTATGTTTCCTTTTTATTTGCGCTTTGGAAAGAGTTATGGTTGTAGGCGGTGGTGTGGTGGCCGGCACGTGCCGTCTTTAGCGACGCTCACGTATGCTCATTTTACCAAGAGGTCGTGTGGCGAGATCCGTGGCACGCTGTCAGACGTTCTGTTTTTTGGTTCAGGAGCGTACCGGTAGAGTGGGTGCGAGTAGGCTAGACTAGCTAGTGTGATGTTTGTAAATGAAACCATTTAGTCACTTTTAAACATGGATTTATTTTACCATCCTTTTTGTCGGTTAGCTCCCATCCACGTCCTCCTATCTACTGCTGCCAACCTGCACATGCCAACCTCCTCTCCTGGTTGATGTTACCAACTTTACATATCATGACACCTTCCCTTTACACACAACACTTTTCTTGGTGACACATACATAATATTCTTGTTCAGTTTACTTACATTAAGTTTGAGTCCAGCACCATACCAGAACACCTTGCCCAAATACGGTCATTTACTTACACTGAACAAAGTAGCAGTACACACATAATAAGCAAACAAAACAATTCACATATAGTCATTTATAAATTCTGAGTTCTCTTGCACATCTTAATCCTAAATATAGTCAGGCCCACAGTACCTCTTAGATGGTATTACAGCCCTACCAGACTTTGTTTTCACAACAGATTCACTATGTGTAAGGATTGCAGTCCTTCGATTATCACGTGTAGGTCCACATACACCTTCAGGATTACTACCTTGTTCATTTTGTGGAAACCCACGAAAACCATCCAACAATGAATCATCAAGACTACCTACATTGTGTGAAATCTTTGTATCCAGTTCACTACCTCTGATCACAGGGTGTGT
>PNEQ01051092.1:0-14846 GCA_003012365.1 Medauroidea extradentata
TGCATTTAATGAGTACATATTATTGTAGCTAAAATTTATCGGAGCACTGTAACGTAAATGTAAACATTGTACAAGACTATGTAAATAAAAGCACGTGGCAATGTTGATGTTTACATGTAGCGGAAAGATATAAACTTGCAGAAAATAGAAATTAATCAGGGCTTTTTTTAGTGCTCACTTTATTCCGAATCACCTATACTTATCCTTCTGCATAATTAGTTCAACTAGCCGCTTGGACATTCTAACACTTGATGACTGAAGTACCAATCTTGTGTACAAAGAGGTTTTTCAATTAAAGTAAATATTATCAGTTACGAATAATACTCGCGAGCAAAGCCGCGGGGGACTGCTAGTTACTAATAAAACTGCACTTGGTATGTCCTCCTCCTGAACAAACTAAGATCTTTACAAATTTTTGTTCAAAAAAATTAACATGCTAACTCTCTCTGAGTCCAAACGACTTCACTTCTTGTCTGATATTAACCCTGCAGTGCTGAAAAGACGTTCAGAATGTGTCGTCAATGGAGGCAAGGAAAGAAATCTTTTTGCCAGCTTTTGTAGTCTTGGAAGGTTTTTCCTTGACTTCCAGTACAACAGTATATTTTGGTCAGATGGCAACAACGGTTCTTGCAGGTAAGCATGCAGTTCATCCGCAGCAGAATTGGGAACACCACTTTCCTACAGCTGAACACCATCTTGAATGGTGTTGGTATAATACTTCCACATCCCATGGCTAGCCCCTTCAGTCTTGCCATCTTTCTCAACCTGTAAGGCAAACCATACAATTGCATTGGTAATCTAGTTTAGTACGTACGTCAACTCCCAATTTGACGACTCTTCATGATTCTCAGGAATAGGGTCGTTATTAGAATTTTGACAAATTTTCGGTGATCCTTGACCACTAAAATGTCGATATTTACAGTTTTTTTATAATTGAATTGGCGTTCACTCGCCTTTGGCCCAAAAGTTACGTGTTTTTATAAAATGATGCACATTTATTTTGAAAAGCAAACGTGTTAATTTAAAAGTATGCCATTGAAGTGGATCTACGACCTTTGTTTGGTTCAGTATAAATCATAAACGTTGCCAATAACAAATTCTTGCGCCCGTAACTTCCATTTAGGGATGTTATTTTTAAGAATGCCACAATTAAGTTTATTATAATAGTAATATTTTTCAGTAGAGTGAAGTATTTTGAATAAATAAATATACTAGAAGCGGATATACGACCTTTCTTCAGCTCAAAAAGTAAAACCGTCGCAGACAATATAGATTCTTGCGCCAGCAATGACAGTTTTTGGAAGTTATTTGCAAGAATACCGCAATAAAGTTTATTGAAATAGTAATATTTATCAGTAGAGTGAAGTATTTTGAATAAATGATACTCTGGACGTGCGTATACGACCTTTCTGTAGCTTAACATCAAGCATGAATTCATGACAATGAAACACAAATATCTTCGGCAACGTAAATTAAGTGCCAGCAATGTCGGCGTTTCGAAACTATTTGCAAGGTACTATCTCAATGTTGTTGATTGAAATAGTAAAAATATTACAATAGGGTGAATGTATGTCATGGCTGACATCTAAGAATTTTCTTCGACACATTATGCACAAACTTTGCTGGCAACGGTAATTCTAGTTGGCACAACATACGTTTTGATAACTGGGACCCAAGACTGCCTGGGACCTCGTCTTGGCAGCGAGCGACCACACTCACATGTACGATAATTTTGTGCGCAAGGACCTATCTGGAAACCGGTTAGTTCAAAAACACCGTACATGACGGGTCTAACCTATGTCACTTGTGCCACTTTTAACCATTACCTGGTCACAGCTCCTGACGCTCGCTCAGCAGATGGGACGTGATAACACTACTCCTTTTGTTTTGCAGTTCTTTCACTTTTCCAACTTGGCTGGCTGTGTGAAAATAATCTGCTTGTATAATGGTTCTACTCTCTGCACAAGTTATTTACACACTTCACCAATGTGCATGGAGAGAGATTTGATACGCAAGTTTCAGTTTGTTCACCAACAGTAAACAATTACAAACATCAAGATGTAGATCATTGTTAATAACTTGGATAACACATTCACAGAACAACTTTAAAGCTACACAATGCTGTTTCGTATTTTCTTTTTACTGACGTATACAAGTGTATCCACAGCTGTTATTTGTGGTCAAGCCGATTGCATGTGCTTGGGCGCGAGCGCACTTGTAAGCTAGTGACTCACGCCAGGATCACTGTTGCCAAGTGTCCTACTGCCCTATTCCACGCATATCTAAGACATGCACCCGACGTTTGGTAGTGTGAATTACGAACTGTCCTGCTTTCACTTGTTAAAAGGATAATGATTTATAAACATTACTGTGTGTACATCATTTAATGACAAAGTTTAAATAAACATGACGTATAATCGTAATATCACAGACAGAAAGACAGAATACAGTATCCAAGGGCACGAGAAATTAGTGGCAAAAAAGTTACAGTGCGCACATGATGAAAAGTGGGTGAGCAACTACCTTATTGGAGTAGTTGGTCGGTGGAGGGACAGAAGCGGACGGGTCGCAACCCGCTGGGGGATGGGAAGGGGCATTTAGGCTGGCTGGCTGGCCATCGCGTCGTGCGGAGGAAGGAGCAGCAACGTATATTTTTAGAACAAACACATTATGCAGCAGTACAGTTTTCAAGAAATAACTGCAACCATTTGTGCCCATAATAAATGCAACACCTTTTTCTGCTATTTTCTTTTAATTAAATTTTTCAAGCAAATTTTTTTCAATTTTCCACGGTTCCTGGAAAAAGGGTTGTTATTCCCGGGGTCGTATAATTGAGAGTTGACGTATGTGAAACACAGGAAATGGGCCTAAAAGAAAACCTACACAAATAATAAAGCAGAAATTACAATTAAAACAGAAAGAGTTTTGCACAAGTACTCACAGGATGGCACTTGCAGATAGAAACACACACACACAGGACGAACACATTTCTCCGCGGAGTACTTGTGCAAAACTCTTTCTGTTTTAATTGTAATTAGTAGCCTAGCGGCCTTTCCCGCCATTGTCTTAAGCAGAAACACTATAGGTCAAGTTTGTTATTTTAGCAGGCCCGTACCCGTCGACTACTATAAATAAGAAAAATGATGATTTAAATTTATTGGGGCTTAAGTAGGCAAAGTCAAACATGTGTAATAATTTTTTTTATAAATAACTGGCTGTATCTTAGCAATGAAAATTATTTGTGAAGCAATTTCTTACCTGCATATTTTCAGAAGTGGTGTCAACGTCATTCATCAAATCCAGTAAAATCTGTTTTGCTGCTTTAACACTGTCTTGGTTAGTGAAAACGTATGACTTAAGCCTTGGGTCTAGAAGTGTTGCTGGGGCACAAAGTTTGTCATCTTCAACATCCTTGTAGCGTAATTTGAGAGATGTACGAAGGTCATTTATTACACCTTGAATGCCATATCTTGATGCTGCAGGCTTTTCCAGTTCTTTTACAGTGCTGTTCACTATTGGAATAATTTCAGAAGCAGGAACTGTTTTGGAACTCACTACAAGTGTTGCTTTTTCAAAGATATCTATCAAGTTAACAGCATTTCCCATCAGTTCCCAGTCACTTGATGTCAGTTCCACTGGCAACTTTAAGGTGGTTACTGCAAGTGTTATTGCTTCCTTCTTCTCGAGCAAGCCCTTCATCATGTGAAGAACAGCATTTCTAGTAGGCTCGTCTTGAACCAGTTTATGCTTCTTGGCCTTCACAGTTTCCTGACAGCTCTTCAACACTTTGCAAAAATAAGACGAATGTCTAAAGTGACCTATGATGTGTCTACAATTACTAGGCAGGTTGGTAATTATTTTGTTGTTGAGCAAAGCATCTTTTATGACAAGCTGAATTGTGTGTGCCAAACAAGGTATATTTGCATATGCCGAGGTTTCAAGTGAAGGTGTTATATTCCTTCCATTGTCTGGCACAATACCAACAACCTTTTGTGTTAGATTCCATTTTATCAGTGTATCGGTTATAAAGTTCTGTATATTACAGCACTGTGAGACAATTCTGCAAATGGGGTGACTTCTAGTGCCAGGTGCTGCAAAACAAAATCACTGTCAACATAATGAGCAGTGAGGCTTAGGTAATCATCATTGCAGCTTGACATCCACATGTCTGTTATTATGCTGACAAATTCTGCACTTTCAAGTTTTTTTTCACAGTACACCTTCATTTAGAATACATGAAAGGTGCCCGTATATTCGAAAAAGGTTAACGCGATGGCATTTCATATTTTGGTTCTAGATGGTTAATAAAGTCCCTGAAACCTCTATTTTTGGTGAGACTAAACGGCTGGTTGTCCAAACATATCATTCTAGCAATTTTTCATTTATTGCCTTTAAACGAGGATCTTCAGAACGAAACTTCATTTTCTTATTCAAGAATAATTTCAAAGTTGGCTGAGATGAAGCTTTGGCTTTGATATCCACACTTTCATTCTTTTCTTCTTCACTCAATGAAATTGAAGTACCGTACCTGCAACAGGGTCGGGATCATTAATGTCCGTTGTCTGGTTGCTGGTAGACTCGCTTGAATGAAAGGACTTCTGTTTTTTCTTCATGTGCACATACGCAGAGTGTTTTAAATCGAAATGTTTCCGCGTATCAAGGTATCGAATAATCGAGTAGCACATCCCTAATTTTTACAGATCCATATTGGTGAAGTGGTGAATAAAGTCTCTAGAAAGGGGTTTGCTAGTCTCCATGGCATCAGTGTAAAGCGGGTAATGAGAATATCTGGTCTCAAATATGGAGGAAAATACCTGAAATGTGATGAAAACACAACACACCACCAAAAAAAACCACATACGTAGATGGTTCAGGAAATATGGTATCATATTAACGGCATTCCATATACAGTATGTCATTACGAGAAATACTGTAGAAAAACTAGGTATTTTTCAGCTCTGCTAAATACAGTAACACACTGTGACATGTTCCTGGAAAAGCACTTCCTGGAAGCCTACAGTGAACATAGGACAAAGAAGCAAAATCCCAAAACTGCATAATGTGAAATACCCTATTCTTATTTCTTGAAGTACATATTATAGGGATAACTACAACTACCCATTTGGCCAGCCCAAAACTGAGGTCTGCACATGTCAAGAACTAAAAGCTAAAATCCAGCTTGAAGTTATTGTAATGGTTAAAACATCTCTTGAAGATCTGAAGAGCCACAAATATAAAGCTTCTGAATTTTATTTTAAGATGAAAGAAGCTGAAACCATTGCTGAGGCAGATGAGAAGGATGATGTACTTTATTTTGATTTTAAACAAAACATCCTATGCCCACTTATAGTGACCAGTGATGTATGTGTTCTATAGTAGCCAGTTTTGGCTTTATGTAATGTCTAGGTGTTCTGGAAAAACCAAGAAGAGTGTAATGTATTGCTGGCCAGAGTCAGAGGCAAAAAAGGAGCTAATGAAGTTGTTTCAGTATTAGATCACTACTACTTCCATACATTTTTAACAGCACTGTACAGAAGCTAATGGTATTCACAGATACGTGCTGTGAACAAAATATGAACATTACTCTCATACTATTTTGGAACAGTCTTAATTATCAATGACAGATTTCAAGATATATCACACAACTCTCTGCCATGTGACTGGTACTTTTCTGTCATAGAGCATATGTAGAGAAAACGTGAACATGTTGAAAGCCATGACGAGTGGATTGATGAAGTAATATCAACCAAATTCACGACAGTGCAGTAAAAGGGATATTGATCAAACATTATTCAAAGCATCTTCACCATTATTCAAGTGTAATACTCCAGCAAAAAATGTTAAAGGTGTAAAGTCCATAAAGGCAGAAAAGCTAAGGGACGTCATTAAGCTCTTAAAATATTGCACTAATAAGCAGGCTTTGGACTACTACTAGAAGCTGACATCTTCTGTAAGGTGGTGCGCAGAGTGAGGATGATGAACAGCAAGACTTGCAATAACATGGGCTACACAGCATCAAAGAAATTTGAATGTTTTTCTAACATTTTTCATAATGACTGTAACTGATGATGAACACATCCATTTTGAACTATAGTGCAAGAAACCACTTATTATATTTAGAAACATAATTTTCTGTTTAGAAATCCAGTTTTCATAACATGATGTTTCAGAAGTATTAGTTTATTAATATACTCTTTCAGGATTCCATTTGTATTCCAAAAAGTATTTCTACACGGATTGTTTTGTAAGGAGTTCACTTAACTAGAAAAATTAGGTTCTAGAAAAAGCAGCCCAAATTAGCTTTCGGAATGTCCTAACTACACTGTGAAAAACGTTAGAAATACAATAGCTTCAATTATTATTTCTAAGTGCTATATATCAAATTATATTTATATAATTTTTTATAACTGCTTGGTAATTATTTATATTTAATTTTTTCTCTCCTGTAAAATTTTAAAATCATGAATGGACATTTTTAAAAATTAACTGCTTCAATTCTAATAGAATTTGTGTTTGGGTTATTACAGTAGAGCCCCAATCAGCGATTTAACGAAAGGATTTTCAGGAACCTTAAAAAAATAACAAAAAAATGTATTAAATAACTGACTGATAAAAATCGAATGTTAATTGTAAGTTAAGTCTTTTAAAAATACTAGCACCGACCACCGAATATACTTATTTCTCTGTAGAAAAGCTTAAACCATCAGTCGAGAGAAAAGAAAGGAAAAAAAAAAATCGTTGAAAACTTTGGCCGCTGCAGTGATTTTGAGACATGCAGCGCAGACGCAGCTGAGCGAGCGACGCTGTGTTGCAAAACAAGCACGCGCATAGATCCTCATCCTGGCGGCTGGCGAGTGAACGAGCATCTAGGTACTTAGTCTCCACCTCCACAGCGCAGGCACTAATTCACAGATAGTGCTTCGCGTCTCCGTTAGAATGTGCTGCAGTGCCGTTTGCTCTATTGATTAATTCTATTACCAATAGAATGCGGTGGTGTCCAGCGTGATTATTTACACTCGCGTCCCGTGATAAAACAAGCAAGTTTATAAAAAAACCTAATATTTATTCAGACTTTTTACAACAAATTTATTACCGTAAAAGTAAATAATCTGTTTCTCCGATGCTAAAAACACGCTCGAGCATAAAGCATTTTTAGCGAGCAGGCCAAGATGAGTGTGTTTCACGAGCGTGGCTGCATACAAGCTACAATGGCCGCCGTCGCGCATATTTAATCATTATTTTGACGTTGTCTCAAAACTTTTCATTCCGTTTTCATTAAAAAAAATTTATTTTTACCATTTTTTACGGGATTTTCCTTAATTTTGTTGGTGGAGCGGGCCGGAGACAGACGGAAATATCAATGGCTCGGAGGTGTTAGTCATCACTTCTCATGTGTTGATGGTGCGCGCAAGGACAGCCTAACTCACCACGTGCACGCTCGCCGAATGTTCCACTGGAAGTTTTTTCGCCGAATTTTTTCTTTTCATTGCTGTGGCTTACCTATTGCGGTTAATGTATTTTGTTATTGTTTTGAGTTAGTAAATTTTTTTTAAAATTACCTTTAATTCTGACGAAACATGCCCGAGGATTAATCTTTTGGGGGGGGGGGGGGGGGGTGAAGTCGGATTTAATTAAACATCGATTTAGGGTAAACATTTTCGGGTCCCATGGCATTTTGTTAAATCGGTGTTCTGCTGTACTTATTCCTCTCTACCTCTCATTCCTAGGTGGTCACTTTTTTCAACTTCTCGTATCTTGGCGTAGGTTTTGACATGCATTGCTAGAGGGGATGCTGCAAAAAGTGGCCAACAGTCCAAAACGAGAGTTTCCACTCTATAATCCTCTTTGTTCTTCGGAATAGTTTATGCGGAAAGAAGCACAAATTCACACTCTTATTTCCAAGAGCAATTCAAACAAAATTTACCAGTAGCAAAGCCTATGAAATAAAAAAGGAATCAGTAAGTCCAAGGATGTAAAACCATCTACATTTTTATAGTTTTTACTCCGAAAAAAGTAATGGCAACTAAAACACTGCTGATTAAGTTTTTCTGCATATAATATAGTTTTTTCCTCAGGTCCCCTGAAATACAGTAGAACTCCTTTTTTACACCCCCCCTGTCTTTTTACACTTTCCCTCATTTTACATCTATGTATGTTTTATGGTCCCATGTGCTGCTTTTACATTAGAAATTTCCCTGTTTCTACACTTTCCTGCATTTTTCAACAATTATTCCAGGTCCCTTAAGAAGTGTAAAAGTGTACATGGTTTCATATCGTCGGAAAATACAAAATTGCAAATACATTATCTGGATTTTCAATTTTTTTTCTACAATACAGGAAATTCCAATAACAACTACACATTTTAAGCTGTGAAATCTTGCTAAGCCAAAGACAAAACAAGACTAACCTTCTGTGCAATATTAAGTATTTCAGGATTTCATGATTTTTTAATTTAAAAATTAAAAGCAAACCTTGATTATGTAGTCAATGAACGGGTATAGAATATACTGTACTGTATTAATGTTTTGTGTTGGATTTATTTAGAATACTTCACATTTTTCCTGTTATAATACGTATTTTTAGTTTGTTTTCTTGCACAAGTTGCTGACAGCGAAATTAACTTTGTATGGCATCTACACTCTACCGATCACTTTCAACAATACTGGAAAGGCTAAAGGCTAGTCTGATTTTGTGACTTGATATGTAAGGAGTTATGACACAAAGCGCTTAATTGTGATTACAATTGTTTGATTCCAGCTGGTCACACTGTGGAAGAGAGACGCTTCTGGAAGATCAGAACCAAACTTCAATAGAATTAGTAACATTGATTCTCTCTACAAAACCATGTAATTGATGATAATTGTAATAGATTACTTGAATTATATTTTCACACATGTTTAACAATACAAAGCACATACTGTATGTACTATTTGTAGCTGAGTTTGGGAAAATTTAATAACTGATATTGTTAAGCACAGCTGTAATAATTAGGAAAATAGTTCTTAACTAAGTGTTGGTAAACCAGCTACATATATTTGTGATTGGTTCAACAACTGGTTATGAGCGCCCCACTTTTCACATGAGTAGTTGGTAGTACAATAAGAATCATCTGTGCACAACAACATGCAAACTACACATGTACAGTACAGCCCCGATCTAACGACATTATTTCCAGGAATCCTGGAAAAACTAATATTCTTAAAATTGATTAAAGCTAAGCAAAGAGCAATTGATCACTGTAAAATGTTATTTAAAAATAAATTTGTGCACATTAAACAATAACATACTGTAGTTATAATAAATTAGTGATATGCAGCTGTGAAAAAAAAAAGTTAAACTTTGGCTGGAATATTGTTGAGGTGCGTGCCTGGTTAGTTAGGCCGCCCGTGTAACACCGACATAAGCAAGACGTGATGACTAACGCTGCCTTATCTCCTCCTCCTCCTCATGCCTATCACACATTTTTCCACGCACCCTACTCTCTGCACTTCCTTACTCCTACACGTCAACACGTCTCATCTGTGCTACGCAGTCAGCCACCTGACGTGCGCATAGTAGGGTAACGGTATCGTATATTTTGACTTGTTGCTTGTCCATGTTGTATTTTGCTTGGAGAGTACTGTGCTGTAAGAAACGCACTGCTAAAAATACAGTAAAACCTCTTTATAACAACCCCTTATATAACAACCACCTCTCTATAACAACCCTTTCCTCAAGAACCGTGGGGTTTTAAAATAAGGGTTGTAATGTAAAATTAAACCTCTTTATTAAGACCACCCCTATATAAAGACCCTATTCTAGGGAACCGTGAGGGGTCTTTATAGAGAGGTTTTACTGTAGATAACACCCCTCTTGACTGTCCACGCCAGCCAATAACCATTCATTCCCCCCACCCCCAGTCGACAAACCAGATTGTGCTCATGTGCATGTGCATCAACTGCCGGAGCCGACTGTGATAAGTCACTCGACAACTAGGAGCTTGTCTGGCCGCAAAACAGTGTCACATGTTTGCAGTTTCTATCCCACCCTCTCCCAACCAACATCTTTGTTTCCGTGTCTGGCGAGAGCTCAGGGGGTTAAGGGATGAAGAGACGGCACTTTTTTTCCTTCATTACAGCACAAAAAAACCAAGCTTGGCACTCAGTCCGCAAAAGAGGCAGAAAAAGAAAACAATCCTGCGTTATCTCATATTTTTTTTCTTGCTTCACATCAGGTTGTGCGCATTCAGCTTGTCTTGACAACTTCCGCTGTGTTATTGATCACTCGGCATGTGATGCACATGGCTGCAATGTAAAAACGGCCTACAACTAGTCCTATACGCTACATGTGGGCTCATAAGATTTTTAATTATGCTCGCTCAACAGGGCAGCGATTAGAGCGACTGCAACCCGCGTATCGAGAGCCACTTTGCCTCTTCGCAGTGCAGAGCATTAAACTGGTGCATTGTGCATAGTTTTATGATTTTTCCTATACGCCTAAAACTTAAAACGACGAGTAATTCAGTCATTTTAGTGACAGCACCTTGAATGGAAAGTCCGTTTTTAGCCCTTTTGTGTGGCTCTAAATTCCGTTTCTAGTATGCGTATTGGTTTTTATAAAATAAATCCTTTTTTTGTTTTGTAAGCATTTTTATTAGTATCGCTTAAAATCGGATAGTGGCGACAAACTGTAACAGTTCATGCGTAATTACAAAAGAAATAGACTCAATGGCTTTACTGAAAGGTTTTTAATCGTTGCAGCATATTTTCACGTAAATAATAGAGTCATTCTGTTGTCAGCGTGAGCTTCCCTTTTCATTATACTAAAATATAATTTCAAGAAAAAGTATTTATTTTAAGCTGGTTTCAAAATTATTACCTCGGGACTAATGACATTGGCGATCTAACACCATTATCTGGCACCGTGTGGTATCGTTAGATCGAGGGTTTACTGTATTTTCATTCACTCTGCCAGATATATTGGCAGCTGTAAATTTACCTAGAGTTGGTCAAATATTTTCCTATTAGTTAAGTCTCTTACTCACACTCAAAGCACTGATTAGATACATATACAGTATATGTTATTTAATAATGTTGAAATAAAGTTTTTTTTATTGCTGTGCGCAAAATTAATTATCTGAGCCGCTTAAAATTTTATCTACCAATTTTTTAAAGGCAAGTTAAAGTTAGCTTTATGTGATTACATTCCTGTCTGTGTGTACATATCACGTGCATATTTTGTACACATGAACATCCAAAAATGAAAACTGTGAGCTGAAGTTCATCATACATGATACACACATAGGATCCTCAGAAACTATGTGGTCTAAAGTGAAAAGTATAAAGGAAAAGCTACTGGCAAGTTCTATAATTTACAGCGTAACGTGCAATTCCAAAGTTACAAAATATTCATTTTTGAATAGTATGGCATTCATATACGTAGTAAATGAAAATCTTAATCTAAAGACAGGCCATGGTTCCTGAGAATTTTGTTGTTAGAGCACTGGTGTTGTCATATGAAATAATCAAGTTTAACCTTTATAATAATAATAATAATAAAAAAAAACCTGTCTTGATTGTGTATTTTGACAAAAATGTGTTCATGTCACTGGTTTAAAAACAAAATTTTTAACAAATATTCTAATTAATATCGTGGCGAGTCACACGATGGGCAGAATGCTCCACTGCTGCTGCTGCAGCCCCACGGTGGGTGTACAAAAATGTGGCGCGGCAAATCATGCCTCCTCGTTGGGCAACAAAAATGTAACGAGTCAGCTACTACTGCTACATGTCCATGACTAGTTCAGCGACATCAACACAAAGGGCATGGGTTCGCACAACGTAGCACGAGACAAGGAATGAATCGGCAGAACATTCACAAAATTTTGGGGTTTATTAAATGAAATTACGTTCCAAATTTATACATTACTTAAACTCCGACTGCTGGGAGGCACCCTTTTGAGCAAACAGAAGAAAAGTTACATTTAACAAACTATGTGCCAGTGATCACCGAGCATTTATCAGTTCCTGATAAATAAAAAAAATAAAACCCCAACTTTACAAATTACTTAAACATTTACAAAGTAAATCATTACTAATTCCTCAGAACCACCCATTCACTGCATTCCACTCTGCCGCCATCTTGAACAACAAAACTCCGCTACCATTACAGAGAACAATTTAGAATATTACATTTTTACATAAATCAAAAGAACATTTTGAACTCGTGACATCTCCACATAATTACAAACATTAACATTTTAGTTTCCAAATCAATTATATACAAATATATTTAGCATTAATCTTGTTGCTAGGTGAAAAAAAATTAAATTTAAATTTGACGCGGCCAATCAGCAACAGTCGGCGATCTTATTGATTGCAACCAAATATGGTGGCAAATACTTTTATAGGCCGGTTTTGCACTGAAATATAGTAATTTTTCCTGGATACACTAAATTTAGATTGATATCTCTGTCCTTTTCACACTCCAAGCTTTAACAAAAAAACACACATAATTTCTTTCATTTCAAATGCTAACAATTTAAGCAAAATGTACATTAAAAAATTTACTAGATAATAACAAAATCATTTAAATTTTAAATAAATATGAACATAATTAAGCAAACTGTTAATATTGCAGTTAAATGAGTAATTTCTAATTACCAAATTAAATGTTACTTATTTTTAGAAGAACTAGTTCACGGTTACTGACATTGGTTATCTAAAATATGAATAAACATCCGCTGACGTGCTGGCTTTTAACAAATAAATTACAAATTTATCTTAACAAAACTCTCAGACACCATTGTTAGAATGACCATGAGGCCTACACTATAAATGACTAATAGAATTGAAACATGTAAAATAAATCTGGGGTCTGGGCCTGGGCCACGCTACAATATAGCAAGTATATGTTTTATGAATAAAATAGTACTCTATATACATTTACAATTTTGTTTATCTCAACAATTTTAAAATCATTGACACCAAGTTTTACAAAGCAGGTTGAGTCTATAAATATAAAATAAAATCTAATATGAATGGTATGAAAACTGTAGAAGTCTTGAAAAATAAGTGAACCTCAAAGGTGTAAATAACATTTCATGCACAGCTTAATTCTCTGGAACCGAGCGAGGTGGCGCAACAGTAATACATTGGACTTGCATTTGAGAGGACTAGAGTTCGATCTCCAGCTCTGGCTATTCTGATTTTAGTTTTCCATGGTTTCTCAAAATCGCTCCAGGCTAATAGTGGAATGGTTCCATAACAAAGGCCATGGCGGACTCTTCTTCCAATTCCTTTCATTGTACTACATTGTATGTCACCATTTTTAATAACCTTATCTTTATTCTCTGAAAATGTGGCTGCAGTAAACATCAACATAATTAATCTAACTTGACCTGGTAGTCAAGAGAGCACAATGCAGCAGCTGACAGTACAGAAATCAGGTGGAGATAGTGTTCCATAGTTCTGCCAGAATGTGTTACTGTGCAGCACACTGCACCAATTTCCTTATTGACAGAGTGCAGTGATTTACACTGTGTTTTCGGACCATTGCACTTATTTTCAGTATCATGAAAAAAAAAAAAAAAAAAGCACTGTGCAAAAGTACATACAGTGAACCCTCGATAACTCTGACTAAAAGGGGGGAGAAACTGTCCGAGTTACGATTTGTCCGTGTTATCGAGGGGTGTCCGGAGAGGTGGGGTAATCAGTCATTAATCACAAGAAATGCGAAGAAATTAGTACGCTATTATTTCTACAAGCAAAAGAGGCTGCAATAAATACTGTTTTGTACATAACTATCGTATCAAGTTACGGGAGGGCCACCATGAAGTGGGAAAATTAACGTAACGTGGAGGACTATAAAAGAATGTGAAACAATGTGGGCAGTCAGATCTTTATTTATTTTTTATGCTGCTACTTCTGGCTGATCCTTTTTTTTATCTCTGTGCTAGAAGCTGACACCAGGCACCCTTCTATCGCATAAAAATTTTTCGTCTGACTGGCAACAGTCAATGTGCGTGCACGTGTGAGAGAGATAAGAAATGATCATTGGAGATAAGCTAGGGAGGTTGCGAGCGGAAGTAGTCAAGGTCAACCAGTACAGTCTCGTGCAATACAAACGCCGCATGTGACCACACGCATCTCACACAAGGTGTTTACATTGAAAAATTCCTTACGTCCGTATGTCACAGCGTAGGGGCAGCAGCCAACTGCTAGCCTGATAGTTACTCTACCCTCCTTCAAAGTTACAAAGGTATAAAAATAATTTTCCTCATATACATGAATAAAAACGGTACTGTAATTAACAATCTTTCTGGGTCACTGTACATTATGTGAACATATTTTAACACTACTAATTTTAAAATTTAATTTTATGTATGTAAATTGCATCATAGAACACATAATTTACAGCTGTATTCTTACACAAATTGTCATATGATAAAGCAATAACATTTTAATCATGTTCTACAGAGTTACCGTATTTACTCGCGTAATCGCCGCATATTTTTGACCAAATTTTAGGCCCAAAAATGAGGTGCGGCCATTATAAAGGGTTTTCAAAAAATTACCTTCTAAATTGTTTTTGGTGTAGAATATAACAAATGTACATTTTTTTTCTATATTTACTCGTTCATAACGTGAACATTTCTTCTAAAATAAATAAAAAGATTTTGTCGGTGTATAGTAAAATGGAAAAATTAAGACTACAAAATCTTGTTAATCCATTCACGTGCGTCACTCATTGAAAATCGTTTAAAATTATCCCGCATAAGACGTTTACATTTTACGGTCCATTACATGTACGCTATTATTTCCCGTGAAGTAGTTTATAAACAAATCCGATTCACGCTTAAAACGTTA
>PNEQ01051093.1:0-14897 GCA_003012365.1 Medauroidea extradentata
TTTGACGTCTACAAGCACATGTACAGACTGAGGAGCTAAGACATGTTCCCGTCTACAAGTACATGTACAGACTGAGGAGCTTTGACATGTTCACGTTCTCAAGCACATGTACAGACTGACGAGCTGAGACATGTTCCCGTCTACAAGTACATGTACAGACTGAGGAGCTGAGACATGTTCCCGTTTACAATTACATGTACAGACTGAGGAGCTTTGACATGTTCACGTTCTCAAGCACATGTACAGACTGACGAGCTGAGACATGTTCCCGTCTACAAGCACATGTAGAGACTGAGGAGCTAAGACATGTTCCCGTCTACAAGTACATGTACAGACTGAGGAGCTTTGACATGTTCACGTTCTCAAGCACATGTACAGACTGAGGAGCTGAGACATGTTCCCGTCTACAAGTACATGTACAGACTGAGGAGCTTTGACATGTTCACGTTCTCAAGCACATGTACAGACTGAGGAGCTGAGACATGTTCCCGTCTACCAGTACATGTACAGACTGAGGAGCTGAGACATGTTCCCGTCTACAAGTACATGTACAGACTGACGAGCTGAGACATGTTCCCGTCTACCAGTACATGTACAGACTGAGGAGCTGAGGCATGTTCACGTCTACAAGCACATGTACAGATTGAGTAGCTGAGACGTGTTCCTGTCTTCAGGCAAATGTTTTAAAATCTAAAACATGAGTAAATAAATATACATATACGTGAATATTTCGTGAAAATTAAGTTAAGACTATTCTTTTTAGAAGGCGAATAAGCAATGCTGCCACGTGACACACCTGAGAGGAATTGTGAGGTAAGTACAAGTATCCACCTTTCACATATAGAGGAGGGGGGGTAAGTAGCAGCGGGCCAAGGCCGCTTGCAACGCACCACGCACCACGCAGCCCAGGGCTGACCCTTATGCCTCTCAGCGCGACCTTTGACCTTTCCCCGGTGTGGCGCGGGCATGGCCTCCCCTCCACGCAGCCTGCCCCTCAGTCTGTACTAGACCTACACGAGTGTGGCTGCACATGTTCTCTCAGACCACATGACCCCGCCCTCAGGAAGCTGTCTGCCTGCTTGCTGTACTATGTTGCCCTCTGACTGAGCGACGCACATTTATTACCTTACAGTCTGATACTCGCAACTTTGCGACATTTCGTCACATATCTATGAAACAATGTTTTTTAAACTGTTAAATTACGCATAATTACGAAAACGGTCATTAATTACAACAACATTGTGAAAAGTAAATGGTTTCAGTAAAATTTTTCTGTACACAGTTTTCCCCGTGACTTATTTATATCCCCGCCACCCCCCTCGCGCCTGAAATAATTATTTTTTGTTTGGTGTAAATATTTACTAGCCCACGCTCAACACACTATAATCTCATCGCAGTAGGATGAGTAGAGAGGAGAACTATCCAACTGAGAAGCGTCATTTCATTCTCCAGGTAATCATTCATCTTCAAAGTTTCATCCTTTTTGTAAAATACAGGAAGAAAGAGAAATTTCTGCCGTGAAACAAAGCTCGGTTGCATTTAAAACGACGTATTATCTTATGATCTTTTAAAACTGCGGTTCCCGTAAATAACAAACTCTATAGTCTAACTTCCATACAAGTTTGTATCCCTTACTTAATCTATTCAGTTGAAGAACCATCTAAAATATTTTGTTAGTACTTACATATGTTTTGTCAGGAACGTGTGTGCATGATTACATGCTTCTAGACACACGAGTTTAAAGTGTACGTTATCTGTCAACCATTGCTTACAATTTTTTTTTAAATTTTATTAATATCATTTTCTTTCCATACATCGATTACAGCACTTTACGTAATTGCTTTCAATATAATGGAAGTCTTCACACTCGCATAAGCAAAGCTTGTGTGTGAGTGTTACTAGACAAATTATTTTCTATAGCTGCGGTAAATTACGTGAAAATTTATCATCCGGTATAATTAATTTGAGAACAAATATTAAACAATGCTTAAATTAATAAAAATATTATAATTATAATTTATGGATACAGATAGTATTTAACAACTTAAATTATACAGAATGTAAAAATAATTAACTACAGTAACCTACTACTTAATGAATAAAGACAACGAACTCATCATCAGTTAAGTTATTTAACCATCGATCAATATATATATTTTGTTTATATTTTAATTTTTTATATTTTCAGGAATAATTGCTACAGTTTTTGAAAGCAATCTCGTGGATGATGTCTGAGAAATTGTTTTGTTAACTAGGGAAATAGGTAAATTTTGGTTTAATCCATATCGAGTACGATATACAGGTTGGGGCTGAATACGACCGACAAACTGCTGGAAGTGATTCCTTATAAAAAATAAAGTAGAAAATATACGGGACACTTTGTACCTAAAACTAATATTAAGGGTGGTATAAGCCCTTAATCATGAAAAAGTTTAAGTGTATTTCTGTAACATAATGGAAATGAAGAAGCATTTAGTGCTGACAAGTTTAGAATTGTTTTATACAACCGGGACCTTGAAATTCACATTAGAATCACACCAATACCTTGCACGCTAATACAAAATACTAGGGTGGCTACCCGTGTTATTACGTGCCACTTTTCTACCATCAGGAATTACGTAATTTAAATACGGTTTTCTACTAGAGAAACACGTCAGAAGTAAAAAGAGGTCGCCTTGTTGTAAATGCGTAGGACCAGCCATTTTCGTGTAAAATTCGTAAAAAAAAAAAAAAAAAAAGTGGGCTGCAGTAAGACAATCCTTACTACATAGGCAATACGGCGTACACGTTTGAATGTCTGGCTGCCGTACCATCTGTCATGACTGAGGGATGGGAGAGAATGGAGGCCTAACATCTCATCAACAGCTAAGATCATTAGATACAGTAACCCAAATAACCGAACAATGTCAGATAACCGGGAAAGGAATCGGCCATGACCAATATCGAGGGATTCAACCCATCATTCGCCTGGAGTGATTTCTGGAAACCATGGGAAACAGGAACAAGGATGGATGGAGTCGGGAATCGAACCCGTAGATTCCTGCAACGTGATACACTTGCTCCACCTCACTCGTTGACAATAATGGAGGAATGTTGTTGAATGACGTTATCACAAACAAGGTTATAGTATAAGTAACACATTATTTTAGAACTGTCTGTGTATTAAGGTACTGCTATTTTGTAATACCAGTGTAACATGTGCCAATTTCAACCCCCAAGTTTTATTTTATTTATTACTTTTAATGGTTAATTAGCTGTTATGGTTATTTCGAGGTAATAATATTATTTATTAATGTTTGGACGCATTTTTCTTTAATATTGGGCGGCTGACTCAGAGGTTTACTTTTGTTTAATGGATTCTTCTATTTAATATGTTAGCTTCAGTTTGCAGTGCAGTATTATTTACTTCCTCAAAGCATAGAGAGGGGAGTTTGCTATGTCTAGGGTTGCACCGATGGTTAGGCGGCACGAGAATGTGCTTTTCGGCAGGTGTTTGAGTAATGAGACTTGGATTAGCAAGTTAAGAGTGGAACGAGACCAACTACTAGAACTTCGAGGACCTCGGGATGACACTCACCGCAAAGAAGCCGGCAGATAAGTCTCGCTATCTTAATTTGACATGGCCTGGACCTAGCGCGACCAGAGACACCATTAGGATTATCTACTAGTATGCTGCAGGCGAATGATGGGTTGAATTCCTTTGATATTGGTCATGGCCGATTCCTTTCCCGGTTCTCTGACATTGTTCGGTTATTTGTGTTACTGTATCTAATAATATAAGGTGTTGATAAGATGTTAGGCCTCCATTCTCTCTCATCCCTTAGTCATAACAGATGGTACGGCAGCCAGACATTCAAACGCGTATGCCGTATTGCCTACGTAGTAGGAGCAGTCTTACTGCAGCCCAATTTTTTTTACGAATTTTACACGAAAACGGTTGGTCCTACGCATTTACGACAAGGCGACCTCTTTTTACTTCTGACGTTCTTCTCTAGTAGAAAACCGTATTTAAATTACGTAATTCCTGATGGTAGAAAAGTGGCACGTAATAACAGGGGTAGCCACCCTAGTAATTTGTATTAGGGTGCAAGGTATTGATGTGATTCTAATGTGAATTTCAAGGTCCCGGTGGTATAAAACAATGCTCAAATCGTAATTATTAATTACGTCTTCATTTCCATTACTTTACAGAAATACACTTTAAATTTTCCATGATTATCGGCTCATACCTCCCTTAATATTAGTTTTAGGTACAAAGTGTCCCGTATATTTTCAACTTGATTTTCCATAAGGAATCACCTTCCGAAGTTTGTCGGTCGAGTTCAGCCCCATCCCGTATATGATTAATACTGTACTTGTAAATTTTTGTTCAAGAAATTGACTAATATGGTTCTAATATACAATTTTCTGAAACTGAATACTCTCAAACGACTGACAAGTTCCTTTGATGGTGGGCTAAAAGTCTTTTTAAACACGGTTCGTAAAATAACTTTTTGTATTAAAATTAGTGGCCTGATTGCCGTTTTGCTCATACATCCCCATGCTAATATACCGTACAGCAGAACAGATTGAATAATGGCTACATAAAACATTCTTATATATTCAATTGATAAAACAGATCTAAGTTCAACAAATTTATATATTGTTTTACGAATTTTTTTAGTTAAGTAAGAAACATATCTTTCCCATTTTTAAATTACAATCTAACATAACACCCAAATACTTTGTTTCCTCTACTCGTTCTATGACGTTGCATTTACAGTTTGTATTTAATTGACTACAGTTATGTATTTTGAGTTCTTGGTGTTCCTTTGGTTGACCAAATTTGTTTGCAGAAAATGATATGCACTTTGTTTTAGTTACGTTAAGAGAGAGCACATTTTTATCTAATATAGATTTAACTTTAATTAACTCTTCATTAGCTATATTAAAAATTTATGTCAATGAATCAGATAGAAAATGAATCACAGTATCATCTGCATAAGATATTAGTTGACTGTTTATATCTGTGTTGCACAAATCATTTATATAAATAAAAAAAAAATTGGACCAAGAATACTTCCCTGCGGGACTCCTGTATTTATTCTCATTGAGTTTCCAAGCTTATTGTTTACTTTAACATATTGTATTCTATTTTCTAAGTAACTGTTAAACCATCTGTTAGCCAATCCCCTTGTACCATTTTTTAAATTTTTTTCTAAAGTAATGAATGTGATACTGTATCAAATGCTTTAGCAAAATCTAATGTGAAACAGAGACAGGTTTTGTTATTTTCGATTGCATCATGGGCAAAGTTTGTTAATTAAGTCAACGCATTATTTGTATTTAAACATTTTCTGAAACCAAACTTATTTTAGGTATTATTTTGTTTTTCTCTAAAAAAGCCATTAATATTCTTTGACACACTTTTATAGAATTTTTGATATATTACAATAGAAATTGGTCTGTAAATTGTGACAGAAGTCAAGTCACCACCTTCGTGCAAAGGCAAAACGACTGCTCCTTTCAAACGTTGAGGAAATATCCCAAGGCTTAGACTTCAGTTTACAATATGTGCAATAGGTTTGATCAACTTATATTGATTATCTTTTAATAATATTATACTTATCTTGTCAGGACCTAAAGTATTTGAGTTTCTCATTTCAGATATAACTGTAATAATAACAGGTTCTGTAACTGGTTATAGAAATATAGATTTACAATATAATTTTGAGCTAACATAATTATTCGTAACTACATGTTTAGAAGTATTTTTTGACATATCTAAAGCCATATTATTTCCTACGTTTGTAAAGTATGTATTTAACGCATTAGCGACCTCCTAAGCTTTTACGGCTGGATTTATTATATTTCCGTCGTTTATTAGAGTTTATATCTTAACATTTTCATTTTTCAGATCCCTAGACTTCATGAATACTTTTCCATATTTCCTTTGGATTATTTTGTGCTTCAGCTATTTTAGTTCCGTAATAAGTATCTTTAGCTATACGCGTTAATAAAGTTAATCTGTTTCTGTAATTACAGTAAGAATTACTGAGCAACGTATTAAAAGGTTGCTTATAAATAATTTGTTTAATTTTGTCTCTTGTTCTGATAGACATACTTAATTCTACTGTAATGCATGGTTTTAACAGTTTAAACGTATTTTGTATCGTGAGAGTTTAAACATAGCTTTATTTATTAAATTATCAATCTTATTTAAAAAGGGATTTGTGGCTGAATCTACATTTTCTTCATCCATAACATATCCCCAGGTTTCACTTGGAATTATATCAGATATTTTTTTCTATTAATTTTTGAATACGTCTTATCATTTTTATAGAACTTTGGACAATTAACTTTGTAACTAACAGCAATTTCAAAATGGTCAGTTATACTTGTATGTAATACAGCTGCGAAAACTTCGTGAGTATTTTTATTTTTACAAAAGAATGGTCAATACAAGTGTTAGAATATGATGTTACACGAGTATACTTATATACGCAAGATACTAAGCCATGTTCAGCAAGTATATTTAAGTATTTTTCAGTATATTTGTCAAAAACATCTGAACGAATATTTATATTTACATCCCCTATGATCATTAAATGTTTATTATTTAATTCAGAAAATACTCTATCTAATGATATTAGGAATGTTTCTAAACATCCAGAAGGAGATCTGTATATTGCTAAAAGTGACAGACGATAGACTGGACTGTCAGTTTGGCCAGCAGCCTGCTTCCACGAGGACGGCCTCCTCTAC
The DNA here is from genome assembly GCA_003012365.1 of Medauroidea extradentata. Taxonomy (NCBI): domain Eukaryota; kingdom Metazoa; phylum Arthropoda; class Insecta; order Phasmatodea; family Phasmatidae; genus Medauroidea; species Medauroidea extradentata. The sequence continues at coordinate 6,745 of PNEQ01051093.1, forward strand.
ATCAGCAGTCAGCTCACTCCGAACAAAGACTGCTACACCATCGCTTCTGATGACAGTTTGTGCACTGAAGTAGGAGTTGTAGCAGCGATAGAGTACAGTGAACTATGTTCGCTAAGCCACGTTTCTGTTAAGACTATAACACCAAATTTGATTGTGATAATCAATAGCAAAATTAGAAATGCATTAAAGTTTTTGCCTATGCTTCTAATATTTAAATGTAACACACAACATATGTTATGTCAGGAGCGACTGGATTTAGTTTCTTGGACATACGCCATTGTAAAATGAGTGATTATCTAAGAAAACTAAACAAATAATAGTAAACCATAAATAAGCAGAGTATGTTTTAGCCAGCAAGATACACACACAACATGAAATTCCAAATTAGAATCGGGTCAAATAAAGCAAGGAACAAACATATAATAAACGAAAATAATAACAAATAAAAAAAAAAAAAAAAAAAAAAAAAAAAAAAAAAAAAAAAAAAAAAAAAAAAAAAAAAAAAAAAAAAAAAAAAAAAAAAAAAAAAAAAAAAAAAAACAAGTAACACGCAAACAACGATGAGACGAAACATAACACAAGTATCATACACAAACAGAAATGACAAATGACACGACGACGGGACGAAACAAAATACCATTCTGTATGTATCTTGCTGACTAAAGCATATTCTGCTTATTTATGGTTTGCTATTATTTGTTTAGTTTTCTGTGACAGTCACTCATTTAGCAATGGTATACGTCCAAGAAACTAAATCCAGTCATGCACTCCCATTGCACAGTTCCTTCCAAGTTCGTTACGTCAGGATCTTGTGTGTATGGTTGCATGCTTCTAGACACGTAGTTTAAAACAATACAATGTCTGTCAACCAGTGATAAGAATTTTCTTAAGACGATATGCAAATTGCTCGCAGAGCTGTCCCTTTTAAAACATTGTCAATTCTGGTCGCGTAACTTTTTTCTTCCTATCCCTTCTACTCTAGTTTTTAATACATTCCTTTTCGTAAACCGACAAAAAAGACAAAAAAGACAGGTGGAAAAAAAACAGGAGGTGATAGTATCACGACAGTATTTTCTCCCTTCCAGTCTGAAAGTAGTTTAAAGGTCAAGGTAAAATAATCAGTCTGTAAAGAAAATTATTTTGTAACTAATGTGAAATCTAAATATAACCTTTTCCAGTTTCTGCAGTGTAAAATGGTATTCGATGGATGATTATGGCAAATAATACATAACTTACTATCATTATGGGAACTCTGGTATCGCTACAACTATTTACCTACCAAAAACTTACTCTTACAAAGAATATATATTATACCATATGAATACTTCAGCGAATAGAATTTTAATACTTATGAAGTATGCCGGGGTGTATACTCGAGTGTATCAAATATAAATGCTTCCATATAAACACTGAAGGGAATGATGTTATATAATGTAAAAGTTATCATTATTAATTGTAAACAGCTGACAAATATGCAATAATTGTGTATGGTAAAACAAACAAAAATTTCCGTCTTAAGAATAGATATGTTATCGCATAGAGTTACGAAGAAGTTGGGAAGGATCGCATAGAGTTACGAAGAAGTTGGGAAGCATCGCGAAGAGTCACGAAGTTGGGTAGCATCGCGAAGAGCCACGGCGAAGTTGGGAAGTATCACGAAGAGTCACGAAGAAGCTGGGAAGTATCGCGCAGAGCTACGAAAAAGCTGGGAAAGATCGTATAGAGTTACGAAGAAGTTGGGAAGTATCGCGAAGAGTCACGACGAAGGTGGGAAGGATCGCGAGGAAACACGATGAAGCTAGGAAGGATCGCGTAGAGCTACGACGAAGTTGGGAAGTATCGCGAAGAGTCACGAAGTTAGGAAGCATCGCGAGGAGTCACGAAGAAGCTGGGAAGAATCGCGAGGAGCCATGAAGAAGCTGGGAAGGATCGCATAGAGTTACGAAGAAGTTGGGAAGTATCACGATGAGTCACGACGAAGGTGGGAAGGATCGCGAGGAGCCACGAAGAAGCTGGGAAGGATCGCATAGAGTTACGAAGAAGTTGGGAAGTATCACGATGAGTCACGACGAAGGTGGGAAGGATCGCGTAGAGCTACGAAGAAGCTGGGAAGTATCACAAAGAGTCACGAAGAAGCTGGGAAGGATCGCGTAGAGCTACACAGAAGCTGAGAAAGATCGCATAGAGTTACGAAGAAGCTGGGAAGTATCACAAAGAGTCACGAAGAAGCTGGGAAGGATCGCGTAGAGCTACGAAGAAGCTGGGAAGGATCGTATAGAGTTACGAAGAAGTTGGGAAGTATCATGAAGAGTCACGACGAAGGTGGGAAGGATCGCGAGGAGCCACGAAGAAGCTGGGAAGGATCGCATAGAGTTACGAAGAAGCTGGGAAGGATCGTATAGAGTTACGAAGAAGTTGGGAAGTATCACGAAGAGTCACGACGAAGGTGGGAAGGATCACGAGGAGCCACGAAGAAGCTGGGAAGGATCGCGTAGAGCTACGAAGAAGCTGGGAAGGATCGTATAGAGTTACGAAGAAGTTGGGAAGTATCACGAAGAGTCACGACGAAGGTGGGAAGGATCGCGAGGAGCCACGAAGAAGCTGGGAAGGACCGCATAGAGTTACGAAGAAGTTGGGAAGTATCACGATGAGTCACGACGAAGGTGGGAAGGATCGCGAGGAGCAACGAAGAAGCTGTGAATGATCGCGTAGAGCTACGAAGAAGTTGGGAAGTATCGCGAAGAGTCACGACGAAGGTGGGAAGGATCGCGAGGAGCCACGAAGAAGCTGGGAAGGATCGCGTAGAGCTACGACGAAGTTGGGAAGTATCGCGATGAGTCACGACGAAGGTGGGAAGGATCGCGAGGAGCCACGAAGAAGCTGGGAAGGATCGCGTAGAGCTACGATGAAGTTGGGAAGTATCGCGAAGAGTCACGAAGTTGGGAAGTATCGCGAATAGCCACGGCGAAGTTGAGAAGGATCGCGACGAGCCACGAAGAAGCTAGGAAGCACTGCGAAGAGTCACGACGAAGTTGGGAAGTATCACGAAGAGTCACGAAATAGTCACAAAAGAGCCACGAATAATTTGAAGTTCAAGCTGCATACTTAAAGTAATGATGTAATGCGAGATGTTTATGTTAGGCTTTTTGTGTATGCATATGTGTGAAGAAAAATAATGTCAGTGTAGTTTTGTGCCGTATTAAATACGACACAATTTATACGTTATATGTATTAATTTTTTTATGTATTTCATAAATTCAGGCTCGTTTATTTATTTTTACATTGAAATTAATTAATTCATTTTGTATTAACAATAAATTGTGTTATTCAGTAAGTTTAATTTATTCATGATATTTCAGTAAAGTTCACTTTGCATTGCAGGTAGCCTATGTACTTACATTTTCGAGCTGACCCTAGTCAGGGTACAGTTACTTTTCTCTTATAAAGAAGTAAGCTGCTGTGCTTTAAATTCCTCTGTCAGGTGTTGTGTAGTACCTTTAGTCCTTACAGTAGGTACATGAACATCTGTATGATGACGATGATGATGATGATGATGATGATGATGATGGTGTGAATTCTGATATCTTTAGCTCTGTTGCAGAATCTGTTTTCATTTCTATAGGCTCCATTTTGCAACTTGATTATCCATATTTCTGCAAACAGCGATTCACAGGTAAAGTAACAAGTTCTTAATAAGATGCATGGTGTCTTCATATGAGCTTGTACTGCTATTGTCATATGATACTTATCACATCGCAGCTGCTTGCGAGACGGGTTTTACAGACATATCCACTTCTCATGCCTTCTCGCACTATGCGATTTACTAAACGTCTTGTTGCAGAAATCACAGCGATGCTTCTTCGTTGCTGGATAAAGGTCTTTTGCAGACATACTCTGAGCTGGCGACTGGTAGTTCACCATTCATAGTATTCATCCTTGTTCGAGAACACTGTTGTAAGATATTTACTCCTTAGAGTTAACAACTGAGGAATCAGTAGCTCTATTTATGCCTGTAACAAAATTCATTGTTCTTTTGGATAGACATAGCGCACACAAAATCAATCAAATAATACTTGCTGGAAGTTGGTACACTCAAAATTTGTAATACGTATTACTGCTGACTCATCGAAATCAAGTGTATATTGGTTGCGATCAACAGGGCTGATGTCATCTTCTCCCAAGTTTCTTGCACACGGTAGTGTACACATAGCCCTTGTCTTTTCGTTGTTGCATGTCATCACAATTTACTTTAGTCTTCAGTATTAAGCCGTATCTTCTTGTCATAGACACTTGCAAATCTCATTACGTCCTCCTCGGAGCAGGGTAACTGTGTTTCTTGAGGCATGTGGAAGACTGCACAGTGCCCATAAATAGTACAGTCAATGATTTGACGATATGTTTCGTGGCTTAGTGGTTCGCTTATATAATGGCTGTGATACGTAACATCACATACTTCTTTGAAGCTTCGCAATATACCACGTGACCAGTAACAGTACGATACCCTATTTAAGCCTGGCGTCACAATGACGTAATCATTTATTGGATGAAAATATTCCATGTTGACAGTTCCCAGCAAACTGAATGACGTATGAGCAAGAAAACACAGCTTATATTGTTGGTGGTAGGCTGCAGAGGGAAACAATATCGTCACCATTTTACCAGCGCATGCTATGTGTAAATAAAATACAGTTTGTGCCAAGTCGATAGCTAGGAATTTGTTCTAAGGACAAGAGCGTCTGTGGCTCCAGCGAGATGGCAGAAAAATAGCAGTGGTTAGGATGCTTCTGCAGGGTCGGTCTCCGGATTTTCGTATCTGGGAATCGTGTTGGACGAAACAGTTCACATGTCATCACCTACGAGGCTTTTTTCTGAACGAATTCAATAGATTATATAAAAATTTCCTTTTTATTAAATACAGGATGTTTCTATTTTTTCCTCAATTCGCAGTCTACGAGGCATGCGTTCTGCATCTCTCTATAAATAAAATCGTACAGCATTGTTTTATTTGATACATGTAAGTAACTTACTTGCCCGCTTTAAGGATTCGTAGAGCAGAAATAGTTACTACTTCTAGGCAATTGATTGCAAGGTGCTTATCGTTGTTGGACTTTGATGGGCTGCTCCACTGCTCCTCAGCCTGAAGCCTTTGTCAGAATGATTCAGTTTACCGCTTTGAGGTTTCGTACGTGCATTTAGTCGAGGTTTTCCGAATCAAAATAAAATGTTTCAATTGCCCACTTTGAGGTTTCGTAGGACAGAAATAGCTAATACTATTCAATATGTATAAAATCAATCAGACATATGTATGCTAAAAATTTAAAGGAAAGTAAATTGTACAAAAGATATTTTTATATGTACACAATTTAAACTTGCACTGTCGTCAATGCACTCGTAGCTCAGTGGGCTAGGGCACATGTCTGGTAACATAAAAGTTGCAAGTTCGAAACCAACACATCGCGAACTAAAAATTTTAACTTGCTAAAAAAATTAATAAAACCATAAGGTCCATTTCATTACAAACAAATACAAGCAACTTCGACCTTAAGAGCAACAGTGACACTAGAACACTCTAGCAGACAGCGATGTAAATGTTGGAACAAACATGGTGGCGCCCATCCAGGTGCAAACATGGCGGATGCCGACTGCAGTGCCACCTAGCAGCCAATGATGGAAACAAAACTCGACACCCTCACCGCATACCAGCTAACGATGTAAACAAACATGACCTCAGCAGAAAATGACTAAGGGAAATTTCGAGGGAAAATATTCCCTCCTGCGGGAAAAAATTGCTTCGACCATTAAGTGACAGCCGATGGACGATGTGACATGACATGACTTAACATACGGCGTAACATAAGACAAGACAACATATGACATGACAAATGCCGTGACATGTGAAATGATGTGACATGATATATGACATGGCAAAATAGCCACCATGCAAAACAAAATGGCCTCCATGATGTAATTCAAGATGTCGGACTGATCCTCAGCCAGGACCAAGTGCGCTGGCTGCCCCATTATCCTACTACTAACATATAAGCATGTAGGTATTTAAACGATTTTATATTTATAAATACTCGTAATGTAGATAACTATGTATTGCGACTGTTTCTCCTACGGAACGGTATGTGCTTGTTGGACAAACATTAGAACAATGGTAAATATAAAATATTTATGTAAAAATAAAAAAAAGGATATTTTAATAACTTTTAAGTTAAAGCATCATCATAGCCAAACACATCTGAGCCAATTAAATTAATGTATTAATGTTTCTAATTCAGTTACTGTGTATTTACATGCACTAAAATACAGTTTTAACCAGCTAAATTAAATGAAATTCAGAACATGTATATATATTTCTACTTATGACGATATAGTAAACATACACAAATTTAAATATCTATAAATACCCTAAATGTGAATTTGTCTGAATTAAAAAAATTCTAACTTTAAGTCTAGAATGGGTTTGGTACATTCGTGTATTCGGTGTGAAGCGGACAATCTAAAACCAATAACGCGGAAGATAAATATATTAATTATTTTATAAATTACATAATTAAAACAATATTTGCTGTTTACTAGAAACCAATAGTGCAGATTCTGAGTGAGGATGAAGTACATGGCAGCAGTAAATTGCTGGATAAACTTCGTAAGTCATGTAGGCCTACGCATAAGTGTTATGATTACAAAACATATTGCTGTTAAAAGTGTTGCACATTCAAATAATATCGAATTTACGAAAAGTTATATTTTATATGTCTAACTGGGGATGACAGAGGAAAACTATTCAGCATCTATAAAAATACGTAGGACTTGTATCAAATACAAGATACGTTACAAAAATATATACAAAATAATTATTTAAGTAATACAACACAAAAAATTATTTAAAACAGTAAAGTTGATGGGAGAAGCAATGCTTGTGAAATGAAGGGAGGCAATGGTTACGTAAGTCAAGAAGAGGTATTTATCGGAACGATACATTTTTCTTATAGATATTTAACGTAATTTGCATAATTTAAATATATACATATATATTATTTCTGAAATAATCCAAAATCAATACAATGTACCTGTGTGAGAAAGGTAGCGGTAGAAGGAAACTGGAAACCTATAAAAGTTTCATAGAGGTTTTATTAATCTTACATACAATGAAATTCTTCAGATTGCAATGAAGTATATCGTTAAGGATTTGATGAATATTCTGGAGTTGAAAATTATTTACCATACAGTTTTATATCAGCTATTCTAGTGATACTATTTCTGAAAGTTCATTCCCATATTCGTGATCCGAGAGAGTTTAATGTACTTATTGTTGATGTGATAATGTAAATAAGTATATGTTACGAAGATAATCTGCAGTAGCATGCAGTTTATTGAACGGTTCCAGCAGTCAATTTTAGTACATGTTTTAAAAATCTACATTAAATAGCTTACGTTCCTAGTTGGTTCTTTTATACCTTCCATATAACAGCTAATGAATGTTAATAATCAATTGCTACAAACTAAGATTAGGCTATGTCAGTGATTGTGGGTAATTTTTTATATTTTACAAAAACATATGTTTGAGCATTGGAAAGTAATATAAAAACAAGCCCCTAGTTACTCAACTAAAATAATATAACATTCATAATAACTTGCGTAACGTTATTGAATATAAGTGCGTCATTGCGGTTTACGAAGCAAGTAATACGAAGTTGAAATAAATTTCGAAAAAAAGCGTGTGGGATTACCATGCCGTAATAACAATCTTACACGCCAGCAACAAATCAATAAATTAATTAGTTTTCTATTCCCCAAAAACGTGCCTAGAATTGTTAACTTCCTCACCTGAGACAGAAGAATTACACAACTATATTTGCTCATATATTCTGATCATATACTTATGTATTTCATCCTTCGCACAAGACACGAGGGAAAAAACTCACTATGACAATTATGCGATTTGAATTGGTAAAAGTAATCTGCCGTCTTCAGCACGAAGTGAGCTGTGATGACAAATGATAACCACCACGGCTGAATTTTATTGTCTGGCGTCTGTCCCGGTGCAAACTGTCGCACTTGTAGCATACATCCTGCTGTAGCAAAGAGGAACCAGAGCCCAGTGCTGGCTAGTACAGTATCATCTCTACTAGAGCAGGCGGTATCTG
>PNEQ01051094.1:0-14847 GCA_003012365.1 Medauroidea extradentata
ACATGGGCACATTCTCACAGCAATTACAAATAAAACACTTAGCCTAATTACTACTTGCTATCTTCAATTAATATAATTCTAGTTTAAATTACGTACGTTACACGGGGTCTGTCGGGGAAGGGCAAAAGAAAAAGAAGAAATGTGTTGGCGAGAGAGAAAGAGAGAGGATTGTATGGCAAGGAGACAGGGGGAGGTAGGGTGCCCCCCTTCTCGCACAGCATGTGGTAAGGCTCACGCATCATCTGCTCTATTGTCGCCAGACCGGCGGGCAATTATCACTCTTAAAAACTATAATCATTATACATAAAATTATATTAATGTTACTAGCATATTCGAGTCTGTGACATTCCACAGGTTAAAACGATACCAGACACGATACCTCTATGATAATATTAGTAATAGTCATATTTTATAGTGTTTTTATACTGGCCTATCATAGGATCCCACAGACCCCTCACAATCAATACTGAAGTTAAAATGGATGGCAATATGTTACATATGACAATAAAGGCAAAGGAGTTAGAAAAGTAATTAGTTTTATGGGACTGTATTAATAATTTACTATCAGTTTTTGAACGAATGCTTACTTCGTGTGAGAGAGAAAGGAAATTAAAGCGATTACATACGTAACCAGGACCGTTGCCGTACAGCACTTCATTTAAAAGCAACAAACAGTGAAATTTTCTTCTGTCTCGTAAATTCAGCCATCGCAGTTTATTGTACCGCTCACTGGTATGATCTCAGGATTTCAGATAAAATACAAAACGGACAGACATGTTCTGCAATCTCTGTAAGCGTGTGTTGAGATGTTCAGCAAGGTCATTATACACAACATCGCAATAATCGATCAACGGAAGTTGATCCGTGAAAGCCACTCAGCTGGCGTTCAGTGATTTACTATTATTCTTCCTCCTATGGGACTCGAAGCGGTGACCACATAATTTTGTTTCTATTCGGCAGAGTTTAAAGTCTAACGATTGCTCCTATAGTCCTGTTTTTTTCCGAACCCTGTTGTTGTTTTTCCAGACATGGCAGTCTTGAAAAGCCATTTTTGGCCATACTGAGGAGCCCGAAAATGATGTTTCTAATAAGCGTGTTGAATTTTTAAAACAATAGCGATATAGTTTCGTCACAAAGAAAGAATAGTCGTAACTTGGTGCAACGCCGCGCATGAAGGGAGGCCTCTTAATGGCCCTATACAGCTGCCGGACGAGCATTGATGCAGCGTGTTATGGGAAAGTTTTTCTAAGATACACAATAAACTTTGACATCTTCAGCTACGGAAAGGAAAGTGTATCAAACGATGCTTCTCTATTTTTCTATTATCATGTCTAGAAACATAGTTTCGGGGCACCTGAAAATGTCCAAAAAATCTGTTTTTCTGACTGTTTTCATGTAACAAAATACCAACCGGTATCGTAAAACGAAAATTGAGAAGCATACACTGGACTTTACTTTACACTTTCCATAAATAAAACAACAGGGTCTTCACTAAAAGTTCCACAGGAAAAAGCCAACGATCGAAACACTGAATGAAGTTTTAGTGCACCGCGCATGGAGGCGGTACGGTTGATGACGAACGAGCCAGTCTAGCTACCGCCTGCCATTTTCCGTAACTTAGACGAGGCATTTAAGGTCGTTGAACCCGTAAAAATTACTTTTTTTTATTGGTGCCAAACACTGTTCAACTTTAACACATCATATAAGATGTCACTTCCTCAAATGAGAATTTAGGCCCCATCGTTTTTGCATGGTTACAAAAAGGCCGTTGCGATGTAGCCAAAATCATAAAACAATTAACACATAAAATAAAAATTACAGGAACTGAAAGTCAGAGTATCAATGCATTTTATGACGTGTTTGAGAATTTCAGTAGCAGCCACACCTCAAAGATATGCAAAAAAAAAATGTACTCATTTTTGTCAACTTTAAAAAATATCCAAAAATGCATTCCTTTATAATCCCAAAGGTGTATTGAAATAGCTCATAGCATTTAGAATCTACGGAGTTAGCTTGCTTCGGCAAGTTAATTACTTTTTAAAATGTTGTGTACACCATAACGGTATTTCTGTAATTTTGATGAATGACTATGCAAAAACGACGGGACCAAAATTTTTCTTCTTTCTTAAGAGACGGTTACATACAACTTTATACAAGGACAGGAACTGGAAGGGAAATCAGCCCTTACGTGTGTTAAGGAATCTTCACAACATTCGCCTGGAGTGATTTTGGGAAACCGTGGGAAAGCGAATCAGGATGATCGACGCTAGGAACAAAATCCGGGTCCTCCCGAATAAGAGTCCAAAGTTTGATCGTCGCGCCACCTCGCCAGGTACGATATTATGCGAGATTTTCTGGTATGGCGCACAAAAAGTATCACGGCCTAACTTAAATCAGGTTCAATTTTCGACCCCCCTTTTTTTTTTTCAGGCACGAATCCAAAACGATTAGTGAATTTTTTTTAGTAAGGAGGGAGAAACAGAATATCTATTTAAAAAAAACGTCGCTTTGGGTACGTGGGGTGACTTCGGGACATTAAAAAAATACCTTCCTCAAATATATCTGCATTGGTTTAAAAAAAAATTATCTTCCATAGATTTCAAATAATGGATGTCCAGGTGGAATTGAATTTATTCACATTTGACACATATAGGCAACAAAAATTGTGTAGAAGTGTCATAAGAGCTGCTTCCCGCTTACAATAACGTCACTAACTTATATTATGTGTAGTACATTCTACACTCTAAAAAATAGTTTGTAAATTTACCAGACGTACGTATAGGAGCGCTAAGAAAGTAGGCATGGTAGAACAGTTTCCCAGACATCCATGGCAACACTTCTAAACCTAATTATAAAACAGTCAAATGCATACTAAAGACTTGTATTGTAACATTTGTCAAAGTTTGCATATTTACAAGACGGAATTATGGTAACTATCTCATACTGCGTCTGGGATAATAACTTCCTAAATATTTGAAGAAGTTTCTTTACAGTGCATCCTACGCTATTTATTTTACTATTTATACTTCGTGTATTATACAGTAAACACATGTATACCGATTTTAAATTTAAAAAATAATCTGAGCAAAATAAATATCTCTATGGTTCCACACACACACACACACGCACAGACACAGATATATATATATATATATATATATATATATATATATATGGGGGGGGGGGAGCAAACCCCTCTATCACCCTTGGATTCATCAGTGTTTTTTATTCGACAGTACTAACTCGAAACCAAAACAAAATGCAAATATTCGCCAGAGCATACGCTCATACATCTTTATATCCGTTGTCTTCTAGATTCGTCTCTGGATATTGTGGGGTGTAATGCGCGTTGTTTTGTTGTACGCGAAACTGCTAACGTTGTTACTGATAGCTTTATCTATCAATCGAAATCATATGTATGTATCCGCACTTAAAGCATTACAGCACACTTATAAATTTGTTTTTTGTGCCCTTAAAACGTCTTTTATAGACAGGTTCACCTGAAAAAATACCTACTTGATTCTAAGAACAGAAACACAGACGCATTCGTTTGACCTAACTCGATACTTCTCACCAATTAAATAATAGGTTCTAAGCTTGGATTCGTGTGGATGAGAATACTACTTAAACATTTCGGAATGTACTGCGCCGTGCATAAGACGGTTTGTTCTTGAAGCTCGTACCAGTTTCGACCATAGTTTTATGTCTTCAAGGGGTAAAATATCATCACTTAAGGATTTTTCTTAAAAAGTCCGGATAAGTTAAAACTTACGCAGTAAAAAGTGGCTAGTAATTTGAGTAGAATCATGGACGTACGCGATTTAAGTACATTTTATTTTTTCCAGTTTACAGACTGGAATTTTAGACACCGTAAATATCTTTCTGTCGTTACTGTTGTTCGAGATCAAATTGCAGTTAGCCAATTATTATTACCATCTTACCTGAAATTCGATCTGTTACAACATTAACGTAAAATATTTGTGGTGTCTAAAATTTTATCAATATGTATCACGCATATTCCGCAGTTCGGTTAAAGTTCCACAAATTTAGCCAGAAGAAAAGTTATGATATAAAATACAAAAATTCAAGACGGTGACTATCGCTCACTCTTAACCCTCAGCGTCTTGGAGCACTACCCACCAATCACAGGCGTGTGGTATTACAGTAACCTTGCTCTGATTGGCACATTCAAAAAAGTGACGCCGGCTACACATACTCGCTGCCAATAACCACGAAGCTTAGCTGCAGACGTGCACAGAACGCAATGACACGAAGAGATGCAAAAATCTTCCTGCGAAAATCAAGGAGTCCGTAATTATTGCACATAATTGTGTCAAAAGGCTGTTTTATTAATTATGTTGGAATCTTCGTGACGTTTTCAAATTACCTGGCAACCCTCGTCTGTAAACGTGTTGTATTATCGTTAAATTAGGAACACGTTTAATAGTTTCGCTACGAAAAGCGAAAATCCAACGCAGTGCAACAACGTCCAAAAGCCAGATATAGGCTACCGGAACGGAAAAATCGTTCATTGAGATTTGTGTAGGCTTTCAGAAGCACATTACAAACATCAGAAAAGTGCAATTCTAGAAAATATATTTTTTTTTTACGTGTGCAAATATTTTGCCAGTGTGATCCGATTCTGATAAAGAATTTGTGACGCCGAGTGTTTGTACCATTGATTCCGGTGCTGTGGACAAATATTTACGAACGAAGTTGGCAATACCTTTTATTTCTGTTTGGCCTTTTATGGTTTTACCAGACTGATTCCCGAAAACTTGCGGATTTTAATGAACTTTTTTTAACGTTGTCTTACGTACCTCATCTAAATTAAAGCTTTGTTTATAGATACTATTCTTAACGATAGCAGAAACAAATTACAATATTTTTTAAGCCTGAAACAATTCCCTTTCCTTTCATGTACGAAAACTGACAGTTAAATTACACACACACACACACACACACACACACACACACTCTGTGATTATTAGTGGTAGTAAAACACACAAAGCTGCCGTCTCTGTTTTCTATTTTTTTCTGAAATTTTACCTTCTTAAGTTGAAGTGGATTTTCATTTTCATATTATGGAGGCACAAATATTTTATTTGGCACCTAAAGATTACTTATTTAAAACAATAAGAACAAATTAAAACTGTCAGCAATAAAGTCTTATTTAATACAGCAGAAACTAAGATTCGTTTTTTTATTGGTAACTGAACTTACATTATTTTCAAATGGACACAGGAATGACGGGTAAGTATATTTAAATTATAGCAAATGTTCGAAATATAAGTGACCTTTGTGATTGTGTTAGAAAAGTGTATAAATGCGGTACAATGATAAACCACGAAAATTACTGCTTACAGTGTCAACATAATAGTAAGTTTAATAATCCAGGATCAATCAAGTGTGGAATTACTGCTACGTACATGATGCATTTTTAAAAATAATTTGAAGAAAAATTGCCATATAAATGTGGGTTCCCGGTCAAATGAATATCGGCAGTTGTATCGCTACGTTCTGTTTACCAACGTGACGGCATAAACAATCTACACAATTCTTGCAGGTCTCGACTGGCGTGGTTTATCTGCAACTGTGATACTCAACAGTAAATCATTCCGACTGATAATATGTAATTGGAGACCTGAATTTCAAACCATGCTAACTCTAAAATTTAAGAAATAGCAATAAAAGGTAATATCTTCTATGTGTGCATTTATACCCATCTAAAACGTTTTACTAATCAAAATTCAATAATTTTACTGTAGTTTAGTAACATATTTCAGATAGAAATAAATGCACACGATAAAGATATCATCCTTTTTGCCAATTCTTAAGTTTTGGAGTTAGGACTATTTGGAATTCAGGTCCCCAGCTGCATTAATTTCTATAGTTCAGTTTCACACAGTTAACTTTTACTAGTCGCAAAAATACTCACTTTACTCTTAAAATTTAACTGAGGAAACATGTAAAATATATATTAAATTTGTACACAACAATAAATAAATATTCTAAAACGGTACTTAATAAAACATTTTAAATTTTGTCATTGCTTTATTTTCAGCTTCGGACAACGTGTAGAACAAGCCGGGTTTAATAACGTTTAAAATTACATTTTTTTTTGTATATTTAAGTACACTTTTTTCCCTAGAGCCGTGGATTTTACTCTTTCAATAAGTCAATGTCTTCCATTGATGTTATATGTAGTTTTCTACGTATTCTGAAGCGAACAATAAAAACGAATCACGGCAGAGAAAAATCACTGACAATCAGTAAATATTTTCAAAGATTCCATTTTAAAATTTACAGACGCTAAGGCTGTGTCGGTCAGTACTCAGTTTCATAAATAAATATATACCGTCCTTGGAAAAAAGTTCGTCAAGATACAACCAATTAAAAATTACGGCGTCTTAAACAAAATTGTGGCACTATTTCAAGATAAATTTGGCAAAATGGAAATAAACCATATAAAAGAGAACTACTTGTAACTGCAAATACTTATCGTAAACAGTGAAGATGTCCACATTTGGTGTCGTTAGAGTACAAGTATTTTGTCTGAAGGTACCTCAAATTTCTACTTATTTATTTTGTCCACCTGAATAACTGCTGTTGACACTGCCATATTTCAAACACTTTCCTTTTGCCACTTGGCTGAACAATTTTCATTCGCCCGACATAAAATAATTAGCCACGCCAAATTTGACATCCGGCGAAAAAAAAAATGAACTTGTAAAGGACTCGAAGAAGTGTTTGAAAATAATGTAAATAACTATACAAGTGTTATTGCTTGTACGTGTATGCAGTAATGAAGATAGAACTCTTTGTTATTTTACTCAGTATATAACTACCTCATATATATTTAAAGGACGATGTCAAAAATCTTACATCCATGTTTTGAAATACTTGGGTACGAATAACTCTCGCAATATAGTCCCCTTTCTCCTTCATACACTGAAGTCTTTCTTCCTCATCACTGCGTACCTTCACAACGCCAATAATTCTCTCATGTCCTACAACCCTTTGTAAGCATGCCAGAGCGAGGATGCTAGAAAGACCTACATAAAAAAATAGAAACTTATGTTGTGGATCTCATTAAAGGAGGCTTTTCCTTGAAAGAGTTCTATGTATAGAGTGAAAGACAGCCAGGGCTAGCGGTGACTGATGAAACATGATTAAACTGCGTCTTGCTCGTTAGGCGCATAACGGGCATCATGGCCCCCGGTGATGTACAACTTCACCGTCACTATCATCATTTTTCTTCCACGTTATATCATCTCACGAAGACTTTCCAGGTACGCCCCAGGGAGGACGCATCCTTTGCGAGGAGCATGAGAAACGGAATCATTAAGGGTACCGCCCAACTATGCTGCCTCGCGCTTTGCCGATATTTGGGGAAATAGACTTATTAAAAATCCACTCTACGTGTGTACGTGGTGTATTCTTCACGAATAGCTTTTCAGAATCGTTCCATAGCAAATCGCTTGTTTTGAACTCGGGCGCGGTCTACCGCAATTCTCATCACCATTTTTTTTTTAATTTTTTATTTGTACCAGATATATTTTTTTTCTATTTTAGACACAAAATGTGACTAAATTTGGCTATCATGAAATTTTTTTATCTCTCATAGTTTTCGCGTAATGGCTTGTTAATGTCACATTTTGCACGTTTCCGTTTTAACGACTACACTAAAACCAACTGATATACATAACTAAAAAAAAAAAAAATCATCGTGGATAAAGACATTGCAGGCTACAATGACATGCTCATAAAATTAAAAAAATAAAAATTATTTGAATTTAAAAAAAATTTAAACTAAAAATAAAAATTTCAAAAAAATCAATAATTTGCTTAATTAGTTCATAAATGGAAATTTCCTTAATTGTTAAATTAGATGAAACTTTTTTGTATTTGGTCTTGGAGAATGAGTTAATATAGCATGGTACTGTGCAAAAGTTTTACGTTATATGCTATCGTTTAGGATATAAAAAATATATTTTAAAATCAGTACAAATGATGGACCATGGCCTCACGCGTGTTTTTGCATTACAACTACGACGAAAGACACAATTCCTAAACGCAAAATTAATACTGAAATAATTTACCCGACAATTTTTGATGACTTAGGTTTGCTTGAATAATCATCTGTCACGGCTAATACACGTAGATATTGCAAAAAAATAGCGGTAAATTCATCCCGATGTAATGACAATAAGCGGATATTCACAAAGTGAAACGTATCCATCCACATCCCCCCCCCCCAATTATTTCTCGTATCAATATTCAGGCAGATCTGGACGAGTGACAAAACCAGCAATTATGCCGGGCTAATAGATTCGTTTGCGAGGAGGCTTTGGCGGCGTGTTGGCGTGCGATCATGAAACCGCCGAGTAGGTAGCGCTGTTGGGCGTGTGTTTGAAGTGTGTCGATATAAGCTGCTGGCGTACTAGCTGCCATGATCGATTAACTAATACCATACATCCTTCCATATGCATCCCCTTCAGAAGAAAAAAAAGGGGGGGGGGACAAGCTTAAAGTCGACTACCGCACCTGTGTCGCCTTCCAGTTTGCTGCTTAAGGACAGTATTTTTTATCATGCTGACATACTCTTCTGCGATTTTAGCAAGATTAATTTGAAAAAAAAAAAAAATTGTTGCAGTCTTAGCTAGGTGCCTTAACTTACCTACATTATGAACATTATATATCAATAACTAAAACGTATAAAGACACCACTTAAGGCGTCCGCCTGCCTGCCTTGTAACCAGCGCTGCAGCGTCTTAGCAGAACGACTTTATCTAAGAAACTTCTCAACGTGTTTCTAATGTGTGGATTTACGAAAAGAACAAACACTTCAGACGACCTCGGAATATCAGTTTTAAAACATCACGTTAATTAGAAAGAACATTCCAGAGCACCTCAAATGACTAAAAACGGCCTTTTCAATCTATTATATCTAAACAAGTACTGAAGGTATTCTTGTAAAACTACAATAGAGAGGTGTATTGGATTTTACTTAAATCTTTCCACCAATAAAAATATGGGGTCACCACTGAAAGTGTCAGTCAGGCGAGTGTCCTACGATACCACTGCACGCAGTTTCAGTGTCTTGCGGTAGAGGCGATACCGGGCCAGATGAGCCGGTCAACATCGCCCTTGGAGTCGTGCCTCACTCACATTAACACACGGCCACCAGGCGGGCGCCTTAACATACAAAATTCTACATAAAAATTACACCTGGCCAGGTGCCGCGGTTCAAGAAGTGGCTAGAGCACTCGTCTCCCACCAGGGTGGTCCGGGTTCGATTCTCGGCGGGGTCGGTCTCCGGGTTCCTGCATGTGGGAATCGTGCCGGATGATTTCGCTTGTCGGGTTTTCTCTGGGATATCCCGTTTCCTCCACCCTTCGCACTCTAACGTATCTCCATTGTAGGTCCTCACTTCATGTCATCCATCGGGGCAAGCAGAAACCTACGGGCCTAGCAGTAAGTCTGCATCCAGTGTGCGGTGCCCTGACCCTAGTTTATCCTCACACGATGTTTATTTATACATGTACATTTCCATAATATATAATTATTAGTAACAATTACGACACAAAACATAATCGTAAACTGAGATGCTCCTGTAAAGACATCAAAAAAACACCCCCGATTACTCAGTTATGACACAAAAATAATAATTTTCTGCACCAGAAGTGATATATCCTCATGACATGGAAGGCCCAACTTACGTTCAGTTAAAACGATTGTTAAAAAATTTTAAGGAACTTATAAATCGAGGTATATAAATACTTCTTCATTTATGGGAAACATTTTTTGCTATATGTGGACGGGTAAGGGGTGATATTTATACTAGATTAGGAAGTTGTTTACAAATTGAGCAAGAACAATAGATTGGATGCAATTTACAAGTTGTGCAAGAACAATAGATTGAAAGTAGTTTACAAGTTGTGAGAGAACAATGGATTAGAAGAAATTTGCCAGTTTTATGCAAGAAAAGCAGATTAGAAATAGTTTGCAAGTTTTGCATGATTAATAGATTAGAAGTAGTTTGGAAGTTGTGCACGAACAATCTATACAGCTGTGCATATCATACATCAAATGTAGTTTCCAAGTTGTGCAAGGACAATAGTTTAGAAGTAGTTTACACTGATAAAGTGAATTGTAAAAATATCCCTGAGAATATACTTAAACAAACGCTTTCTGTATTTCACTCAACCTCATACCATAGCATTTCATACCTGAGACTGTAAAACCTTTCTACATTCATAATCGAAGTGTTAAATACTTTTTGTGTATCAGGAGATTTGAAGAGCGCACATTGTATAACCATTGATAATAGTCCTTAAACCATCTAGAGTGTTTTGTGTACCTATAGTGAGGTTACTTCGCACCCACATGGGTAACTTTGCATCACCAGATAGGGCCGTAGCCAGAATTTGTGTTATAGGGAGGAGGGGGAGGTTCTAAACCTGGACTTGCTATAAAGTACCACCGATCCTTCCAATAAAGCCTGATGTCCCCGAGGGGTGGAGGTCCTAACCCGGGTAAATTAGAATTTTCAAGGTACTAAACGGTGCCCGGGCACGAGTTTTTTCATGTTTAACGATACATTTTTTTAAAACATAAACGAGAGCCGATATCGTAAAATTTCTCCGTAAATTTGTTACAGCTTATTTTAATTACGTTCTTTAATTTTATTGAGACAGAAGAGTAACTAAACTAAGAGTAGCTAATTAGTTAATTAACTAAATTGCCTTTACATCGATAAAAAGCTAAAATCTTGATATGGCATGTCTAAAAAAATTACTTTACATAGTAAAACCAATTTGCAACAAAGTTACAGGGCAATTTTACGAAATTGGCTCTCATATGGGTTTCAACAAGTAATTCTCTTAAAATCCGAGAAACTCAAGGTCTGGACACAATGGAACTTCCCTCTGGCTATGTCCCTGCACTAGATTAATATAATGCCTAATCAGACTTTCAAGACACTTTACGCCGACCTCTGTAGTGTGGTCGGTAGCACGCCGGCCTACGGTACGAGAGGTCCTGGGTTCGAATCCCGGTACGGGCATGGATGTTTGTGTTGTTTTCTTAGGTTTAGTTAGTTTGTAAGTCGTCCCTCACTAAGCCTGAAACGTGCATAAAACCGGGGGACGTTAATAAACTATTTAAAATAAATACTTTACGCTCTATAGTACTGTTTATTATTAAAACTAAGAATGGCATAGTTTTCAACAATTTGAGATCAGTCAAACGCTTACTTCCAACAAAAATATGTGATGTTAAGAAACCTCAAAATTCGGCAACATAACGCCCGCTTTATTAAGGTTTTCTTTAGTTCCGTCAGCTTCATCTGGCAAACCTGACGTGAACCCAATTCATTTCCATGAATCCGACACTGCTTTGAACTAGAAAAGTTTGCGAAGTGGTTACGATAAAAATTAACGTTTATAAGTTCTGATAACACTGGTCTAGACGGCATCGATTTTCCACTTGCTCACGCCACTGCGGGAGTTTGGCAATTTTCTCGGCAAGCGAGGCAGACACCACCGAGGACGACGCGAACAAGCGAGAGGCGCTCCAGAGCAGAGAGCCGGTGTTCGCATCGCTCGCCCAAGTGTAACTTTTCCTGCCCCCGCGTAGCAGAGTTAATTACAGTAAAACAACTAGCGTTATTCGCCACGGCGAAGTTGGTTCAGGTGGTGCCAATCATCAAGGACTGCAATTAACTTGACGCTGCTGAAAACTAGAAATTCGTAGACGATAAATTTAATTAATCTCGTGTCTCCACGTTCCTTAATTAAGTTCCATCCAATAGTTTTCTCTGATTTTACGGAAGAACGACGGCCAGGTGGAAGGAAAATTTCTTTGCTATTTAAAATATTGAAACTTTTTGATTGAAAATTCCCTGATTGCCCTAATTGAAAGTAGCATAGTAAAATTTTACGAAGATAATCTCTGACTTCTGCCAAATACAACAGCCTATGACTGAAATTGGTAAAGCTGCCTTCCAAATCCGAAAATTTAGTCCCAAGTCAATGTGCAAGTTTTTAAAAGTATGTATATTTGTACAAAGGTATATATACTATACATGTACGTATGTATGAGTGTATGATGTGTGCCTTACAGAGATCCGTGGAATGAAGCGGAGAATTTTTGATCTGCGCCGATCCAGGTCTCTGAGTGACGTGTTAAATGTTGGAAGATCTACGTTCATTCTAACATTTCTTACAGTAAGTAAGTCTCGACTAATTAGGAATAACAGTCAGAGTACCTTAAACACTACTTTGTAAAAAATTTTTCTCGATGAAAATGAGCGGTGCCTTTTTGTTACCACATTTTCATTGACTCGTTTTTTTTTGTTTGTTTTCGTTACAAATTTTGCAATTGATTTTAAACAAACTTCCCGATGAGCTAGACTTTAAAACGTTGAACGAAACTCAGAAGTGGACGACAACGCAACATAATTGTAAAATAATTTAAATAAATAAACAAATAAAATACCACGTTAAACTCACGATGAGCTAGAGACTTGAAACTTAAAAAAATATCGCACAACTGGAATTCAACGTAATATTATATCGCATTCTTGTCTACCTGTTTGTTTCTGTGTACAGTACAAATTTTTATTTGTTTTAAATATTTCAAACACACATGTCTAGAAAGTATATCATAATTTATTAAATAATTTGCTGTCCAATATACGTTTTAAAACACATTAGAAAATATAAACTATATTTCTTCATAAAAATACTTTTAAGATTTAATATAAAAAATGACAGGCGCATGCAATGATAATATTAATGAAGTTAGAGAGTAGATATCGTTTAGAAAAATACATAAAACAGTTCATATCATTTTCAGTGCAGCAATTACTGACTTAGATGAACTATTAATTATTAAAGAATGTGTGTGCTCCATGTTTTTAGTTCTAAATTTTACAAAGCATTTCCACAGGAAAAATATTATATAGTTATAGTCATAGTCCTTTTAAAAGCATGATATATTATTTTATTAATTTAAATAATTTTATGTGTGTGAATATCTTCGTGCAGAATCTCTATAAAAAGGTGAAAATAACTTATAGGCCTGTAAAATTCACCTTTACCTTCAAGGCGTGTGTCTGGATGAACATACTGTGCGAGTTAGAAGTTTATAAGTGCGGAAGCGATAAGGACAACACTGCACGCGCATGACGCCTCACCCTAGCCCCTAGGTGCAAGTCACTGAACTGGCGAGCAGTATTCTCGCCGACAACACGCCTGTATGATACTTTCAGTGCTGACTCTACAAGTTTTACTTATTATTAAATATAAAGGTGCACTGTAAACGCCTATAGTTTTAATTATATAAATAAATAAATAAATATATATATATATAAAGAAATACATACCTAAACAAGACCGCAGACTGAAAGAAAAATTTTGTAGGACGTCTTCCCTGCAAACTTATTTTTTGGCGAACATAAGACAATTTTGTGGTGGCCACAATATTTTAGCGGTGTCAACAAAATATGTTTGTGGTGACCACAACGTAAATTTTGCAAGGTAAATACCCACAAAGAGTTTTGTAGCTGCCACAAAATATATTTTTTTCCGTGCAAAAAACACCAATTTTCGCCATTTTCAGCCTCTAGAAAATATTCTTTAATGGCTACTGATGGACTTGAAATAGGTAAACACACGTGCAGGGTTCTTTAAATGCTATTCCTAAATACAGATGACCCATGTGCGATGAGCAAGTTTTCGAATAATCTGATAACGACCGAAGCTCTGTTCATCGTTCGGTGGCCTGGGCAGACAGACACCTTAATATTACGCCACAGATGATGTTATAACTGAATGTCTCACAGAGGTGGTTATCATAGAGATAATTGCACGCATGTTGAGTGACTTACGCCCTAGAGTCTAGGTTGAGCTGTGACGCGTGTGCTGTGCCGCCCATGTCGCTTCTATTCTTAAACGCTTCAGCATCGTGGAATACTGAGGTTCAGTCAGGCGACCATCAGATTCCGGGTTTAGCTGATTGGCGCCCTGGATAAGTTAAACTGAATCCATCTCCGACCCCCCAACAAATTTTATGAGACAACCAAGTCTTCAGCGCTGGTTGGGGGAGGGGGGGGGGCGGGGGTGACATTATGTGAGTATGGAGCTGCGCCGGAATGAATTGGCGGGGGAAACGGGAGATCCCCGAGAAAACCCGCTGACCAGCGGCATCGTCCGGCACGATTCCCACATGATGAAAATCCGGGTACCGACCCCGCCTGGAATCGAACCCGGATCGCCTTGGTGGGCGGCGAAAGGTCTGGCCTCTCGGCCACAGCGGCCCCTTAACAAATTTTATGTTTTATGTTCTGTTATGATCGTTGGGTTACTGATGCAGGTTGCCAGGCGGACGACATAATTTTCTCTCCTATCTTTAAGGGTGCTCGGTACGGTATGCTAAACAGCGAGAAACATGTGTACCGTTATTGAACATTATTGAGGGAACGAATGAAGTTAAAGTATACCGTTTTCGGAAGAAGGTGTCGTAAAGTCGTATAATTGTCTAAGACATTTGACGTATATAAAAATCTTTTTAACTTTGTTATGAAAAAATCTGGAAAATAAGCCTTTTTTTAATGATTTAGTTAATTGTAGTAAAGTAATGCAGCATGAATAACACATAAAACCATGTCTTAGACTTGTTCCTTACCATGCTGTATAGCATGTTGCAATCTGAACATTTCTGGAATAACTATTATCCTGTAAAAACAGTAATTAAAACTAAATAATTTCAATTTTTTACCCGACGAAAACAGGACCTCTACTTGTGGAGATATGTTGCTTCTATCCCCAGTATCTTGAGTGA
>PNEQ01051095.1:0-11294 GCA_003012365.1 Medauroidea extradentata
TGGAACCTCAGTGGTACCACACAGGCATGACTAGACATAGATGTGAGTACAGTGGTTCACCATTGTCTTCCGCAGTATAGTGATATGAGGATAACACAACACTCAGTACTGAACCAGTGGTGCTAACAGTACATTTTCCTGTCTTGTTGGAACCTCAGTGGTACTACACAGGCATGACTAGACATAGATGTGAGTACAGTGGTTCACCATCGTCTTCCGCAGTATGGTGATATGAGGATAACACAACACTCAGTACTGAACCAGTGGTGCTAACAGTACAATTTCCTGTGTTGTTGGAACCTCAGTGGTACCACACAGGCATGACTAGACATAGATGTGAGTACAGTGGTTCACCATTGTCTTCCACAGTATGGTGATATGAGGACAACACAACACTCAGTACTGAACCAGTGGTGCTAACAATACATTTTCCTCTTGTTGGATCCTCAGTGGTACCACACAGGCATGACTAGACATAGATGTGAGTACAGTGGTTCACCATTGTCTTCCGCAATATGGTCATATGAGGACAACACAACACTAAGTACTGAACCAGTGGTGCTAACAGTACATTTTCCTCTTGTTGGAACCTCAGTGGTACCACACAGGCATGACTAGACATAGATGTGACTACAGTGGTTCACCATTTTTTTAACCCCTAAATCTACGTATTATTATATTTATGTGAGGTACAGAACTTTAATACGTACATAAAGTGTCCCACAACATTTAAATATCGTAAAAGTGCTACATAACGTATGCAATGCCGCGCGTAAGATACTGCGAGGCGCCGAAGACCTAGCAACAGCGCGCGTGAGCCAGGTGGTCTGGCTATTGTCGCAACATGGCACGGCCTGATGCACCACGCTAGCTCTCCACCCTACAGTTTCATTGCCAAGGACGCGCGCTGTGCGAAGAGGGAGTGTCGCCACAAGCGGTTATTTAATTGTATTTGGTAACACTATTTCTCGCCCGCACTTTCGACACAGCATGGTTTCTTAGCAGCTCCCGCCCGCAACGCATCATGCTAACGATAATCGTGCGCACCTGACCTAGCACATTGTGTAACGAAGCAGATAACAGGAGCTGACAACACAATACAATGCGCGGCGCGCGAAAATACAAATTGTTAAGCATTTCATATTTATATTAAAAATTTTTCTTCCTCAATTTACAACCGCGGTTGGTGAAAACCGCGGATACGAAGTCCGCGGATAAAGCGGGCCGACTGTACAGTGCTTAAATATTTGACTGTTATTGTAATGCTTTTCTAAGTTAGAGAAGTGTGTATGTAGTAAACTGTGTAATGTTAAAAAAAAAAACCAGCTGCCCTAGAATAGTGATATGTTATTGTTCTATAGGCCCAGTGTGTTTAAAACGTCTGGAACTGTTGCGCCTTTACTGTGATTAAAAGTAGTAAATTGTGGCATTTTAACCACTTGGACACACTAAGTGATGAACAGAATGTAAAGTTCTAACAACAGTTATTGGAAAGGAAATGATGAGACACTAAATTCAATGCAAAGTAAGAGAAAATCAAACTGGTTGACCTTGACAACTTCCGCTCACTCTCTGGCTGGCGGCTGCTTATCTGTCACACGCAAGCACACACTGCATCCCCATGACGTGCCATATGTAGCGGTCGCTCACCTCAGCCCTCTTCCCTTGTAATATTGGTTAACAGCACGCGTTCCTCCGCCCTTTAGCAAGCCAGTTCTATAAATAAAACAGCTATCATTGTGTTAATGTAGGTGGGACGACAAGGTCGGGCAAGATAATATGATTTGATAAGTAATGCATGACTCGCATGTAAACTTTTTTTAATTTTAATCATTGAAAGTAGGCTGCATCTTAGACTCGATGGCGTCTTAGATTCGAGTGAATACGGTATTTTATTCCATAGTCTGATAAGATAGTCATTTTCGTAATTTTTGAAGCAGCCAGTACCGTGTTGTAAATGTCAGTTGAAGTGATGGGTGGTATGTTGGCCTTTGAAATTGAAGAAAAAAAAAGCCTTGAAATACTGGTCCTTATTTTCGTTTGTTAAGAATGAAATTTTACAGCGACTACCGTATTTACTCGCATAATGGCCGCATCCTTGTTTTGAAATGATTAGGCCGCACCAGTATTTCTCAGTAGGCTACGCTGCCTTTGTCACCACTGAACAACACAAAAACAGGGTTCAAAGCTCCTGTTACTGTCAACAAGGCTATGACCTTGGGGGGCATCGCCATCTGTGCCTGCTAAGGGTTTGAAAGGGGAGGGGGAGAGGAAGGTCACGGGATGATGCGGAAACAATGGTAATCGCAGTGGACCAGTGGACCTGCAGTCACATCTACCTTCACTGTTTCACACTCCACTTGGGTGGTCACGGAATGACCCGGAGGGGGAAGGGACGTGAGGTAGTGGTGGTGAGAACGGAATGTGCTGCAGCAGATGATGACTCACTGCGCTGTTGCCAGCTAGTCAGCTTGGAATACAACCCGGCGCTGGCGCCTGGTGGCCCGGCCGGCAGCCGGCACTACATGTGCACGTAAACACACGTTAAGCCAGCTGGTCATCGGCGAATCACAGGAATATTCTTAATATTTCTACGCAATATTAATTAATGTTAACAAGTCAGTCCTGTTAACAAATGCAAATGCAGCTTTTTTCCCCACATAATTTTTTTTTTTTTCAATTTTTTTAAAATCACCTCATTATGGCCGCACCCCATTTTTTGGGGCAAAAGTTTGGTCAAATATGTGCGGCCATTATGCGAGTAAATACGGTATTTGTTGCTATTTGGTTTGAGGCGATCACGCCATGCAGCAGCAGCAGCCGACGGCCATACCGTGCCACGACACTGCGGCAGTGACTGAGTTTTGGACGATACTGCGGCGGCCGAGTTACGTCCCCCGCAAACTTACTTTATGTGTTGATTGCTAAGGGCACAAGCCAACATTTGTAAATAATACATTATTGAATTAATACAAAACGTTATATTCCCTGTTATAACAAGTTGATGCAATTTTAGGGCACTTTTTTTGTTTTGGGGGGTCAAAATCGACCAAACTCGTTGACAGCGAGGTCTCGGTAATATTGAGGTTCGAACCAGGAACCGTAACACCTCGTTATAACGGGACTCTACTCTGTGTGTGTGTGTGTGCGTGCGTGTGTGTGTGTGTGTGTGTGTGTGTGTGTGTGTGTGAGTGAGTGAGTGAGTGAGTGAGTGAGTGAGTGAGTGAGTGCGTGCGTGCGTGCATGTGTGTGTGTATAGGTTTACAAAAACATTGTGAAATGTACAGAATATGTATCAATATACAAATATGCATGTTTATTTACAAAGATACTTGCATATTTATAAATAAGTGTTTATATAATAAATTCTTGTACATTTTAACAATAATTGGTTGAAATTACACCAAAAAATTTTTTGGAAACCAGTTTCCAAGATTTTTTTGTAGAAATACATGTTTTTGTAAAATATGACAGGCTTGGAGGTTATTTTGTTTGACATCAAACACTGTTCATGAAAATATGTCCCACTAGTTTTCACAGCATTCGGAAAATTTAGACCACTTTGTTGACGTGCGACATTCTTGATGTAGTACCTAGACTGATAAATGTTTTGACATAATTTTACGAACTATTTTGGTAAAAGTACGAATATTTTACTGTGTATTTAAATTAATACAACGGTTATCACACATAACTTTGCTTTAAAGAATATGGAAAAGGGTGGATGTGTACGCTTTGCTCGATGATAGGCTTCATTTCTGAATCGGAATACCATATACTGTGGTCAACCAGCAGAAAAATAACCAATATCGTGAAATGTTCGAAGAAAAGGCTAAATAACCAAGTGTACAGAATGGAGCATGTGTGTGGAAAGAGGAATTAACCCAGATGTGCACGTAAGACAAATATCTTTTCGTGAAAATTTCTGGTCTCTATGAATGCGGAAGACAAGCGATAGGCCGTCTTTATCAGGTTACAGATCTCGTTGTAGCAGAAGCGTAGTATCACATTTTTTGCAGTAAACTTTTCGCAAATGGTCTTAATTATTACCGAAACAAAATGTCAGTGTTGGTCATCCTATCAACACAAACTAAAATAAAAGTTTTGTCAAGATTTGTCCTTTTTAATAAGAAAAGATATGAACGTGGATTTTCTTTGACATAACTGTGCGGTTTCAGGGTCAGTTCTGGAGAGGAAACATCCACGAGAAGTTACATGGAAATTAATGGATAAATGTAGAATAGCACGACAATAACAGCAGTTGGAGGTAAAAGTAAGAATTTTAAAAGAAAAAACAGGACATTTACTTTTCCAGTACTTACACAGAGAAAAAAGTTCGGTACATTCAACCCGTTTACTTGTTTGTAAATGGTGAAACAAGCATGTGAAATTGGAGCCAACCAAATATTTGCTTGCCATTAAGGTTTAACTGTCTCAAATAATGTGTTTAATCAAATTTAAAGTACATTTTCTTAGAACAACAAAACTAATATCCGACACACTTCATATATTGCTAAAGCAACAAAAATTTCGTTGGATAAAATATGTACTTGTTTCGCCACATACAAACATTATACATGGTTGATTGGAAAAAACATTTTTCTCAGTGTAAACATTTCATCAAACTAAATAAAATGACATAAATAAAATTTTATGACGTTAAGGTAACCTAGTTTAATTTAAATAAAGTCTGCACATTACACACAGTCTTTTAAAATGTCAATACCTGTGTAGATGAAAATCAACAAATACTAAGTTCCCGTGGACTTGAAATTTTTTGTATCAAAGAAATAACGCATCCTATCGAAACTTATTATTCAATTGAGGATTTGTGGCTGTATGGAACATAGACAAATATTCCCTCATCTCCTTAGTAGAGTGGTTGGATTACGAACATTTAAAAGTATGTGTGGAGATCGCAACGCAAGCAAAACGAGTTTTTTCCATTCATTAAATATAACTCTGGAAACCCAAGCGTAATCAACACATCGTTGTGCTGTGCCTTGCTGTATTCTACTTAAAAAATAAGAAACAGGGTCAGTTTGACACCTTTGTAACGTTTAATCAACCTGTTTAAATTAAGGTAGTTGACATCATTACGTGTGGTATTTCTAGAGAGCTAGCCAATGTGACTGCGACATGGAGGCTTCCATATTTTGATTTCCTTGATAGAATGAGTTAGGCACACAGTCACAGGCAGTGGTTTGATTCAACATCTTTCAAATTTGTTATCTCAGTACATGGACGTACAAGATCACTTCTTGCCCATTTCCTTATTCAAGCAGAATCTTGGTCATTGATATGATGCATGCACCCGATAACAATTATTTTAAGTAAAAGAAAGTACATGTGTTCACAGAGTTCTCTGAAAATAAATACCCAGCATTACGGTACTGCCTAACTCAGAGCCGTGACGTGAGCTAGGATAGCGATATAAGCTATATGTTAATTAATATTCAACGTTCCTCAGTCTGTCTAACCTACGTACATCCCACCATTGACTATTCTGTTTTCGGAAAAAGTTGCATAGATTTTTTCCTGTAACTTTATTTCTATAGGATAATTCTCCTCTTCTAAATGAAGTAATGATTTCTTTCCGATAGTGATGTCATTAAAAATGAAGCACCGCCGAACATAATTTTACTTGTATATCACTATCCTTGCTCATGCCACGACTCTGGTATAGGCAGCGAACCCAACGAATACTGTCTTGTCCAAAAACTGAGGTTAATTTTAAATTCAAAGATTGACAGCGTATCCGCCAGTCGCACTGTAGATTTATGTCAATATTTCGACCAAATATAGGTCACACACTGCAGTTTGCCAACACATTTTTCAAAGGTATTGCCGTTTACGAACAATATTTCATTCAGTACATGAAAATATAACACTAAACTACCTGGGGACTTTTAAACTATGTGGAAACACGAGGCACATTCAGCATATTTTTTAATGCCAGTAATAACTGTATTGTTTTTTTTTGTAGTTATATAGTCTTCACTTATTTCTCCTTTTGTACCGTAAACTGTGTTTTAGCTGTTTTCGTAGCATGTTTACGCTAGGCATAGCAGTATGTGATTTAATGTAATGTTTAATGTATGTATTATAGAACTATGATAAAAAATAATAATTATCGGTAATTTAAATGGAAAATTATTTTATGAATTGTAGACAGTATATAAAACAAAGCAAGAACCCCTCCTGATCATAAATTTAAGTGTCAATGATGTCGAAAACGAGCGGAGGTAAGTGGTGTGTAGCAGTAGCTTGAACTGTCCGCCGCGCCGAACCAGGTACATTGCGACGCTCGGACTGCTCTAATGACCCAACGAAATACGCTAACTTGTTAACTGACATACCAATAGAAAGCTGAAAGAAGGGACAACAAAATATACAAGGCATGTTTTTACGTAGACATTTAGTTTTGCCGATAATCGTTCTCTAATTTTCACAACTTTGATAAAATATGTTCCTCCACTTTGTTGTTTTACGGTGTATAGTTAAAATAATAATTTTACGCGTTTCTTAACATATTTACGTAGATCAGAGTTTCTAGATTATTTTGAACTCTTTGTTTTAAATTTACGGTAAAAGTTACCCTCATGGAAGCAATTTAGTGTAATGCTGCACTAACGCGTCACTTATGATTTTGTTGCACAATTTCGATGTGACGCACACGGTTTTGAGCGGTAAAGTCTTGATATGTTATTAAGCATGCTCGACTCTGTAAGTGTGCCAAAATTCAGCTTTGGACAAATTTTTTGGAGGTTAAATAAAACCTTTTTTTCCTGGCCTCAGGACTGTGTAGCTAGTCTCAAGAACAAGACTGTGGGACACAATATTCCTAGTAGCCCTGGCTAGTGAAAACCACCCGGCCCATCATCTGGTCGTGTCGCCCAGCAGGGAGTCTGTCCCTTCCCCTCAACTGCGTTAGTCGCGCTCTTCCCCCACTCTAACACGCCTCCAACAATCCAAGGTCGGCTAGGGGAGGCCGTCACCAGGCCGCACCAAGTGACGGTGCCCAAAATACGGAAAACCTAGCTTCTTACTAGCGAAATAACTAACGATTTTCAGTTGTGACCATATTATATTTTGGTATCATTTTGTCCAGAACAGTGAGATCTATGCTGGGAACATTTTCTTTTTGCTGTTAGAGTTATGTGTTGAGAGATAATTAACTGCAAAAACCATAGACTGAAGCATTTTTTTTCGCATGTATTCAAACATAATATTCCATTTTTCAAATGTTACAATCAATGATACATCCTTTAACTCTTCCAGAAAAAAAACTGAAAATTTTATGTCCACAGGTCCACTCACAAAATTACTAGTCATAAGACACTGCATTCGTCAACGTCTCTCCTGCTGCATAGCGCCCTTAATATTATGCAAGGAATGCATGTAAGAGAAGTGATTACATAAATATTTAGGAGTAATATTGCGCAGGGTTTTATGCAGCAGAGTTAAGGAATGAAGATTATGCCTTTGCAACAGTTTCAGCCAACTTAATTTATTACAGTAGATCCCCGATTTAACGAACTCGGGAATAAAAAAAACAGCGATTTAATGAAAAAGTTTTTAGGAACCTTCAAAATATAACAAAGAAATGTATTAAATAAGTAACCGGCTTTGATAAAATCGAATAGTAATTGTAACTTAAGTCCTTTAAATATACTAGCACCTACCGCTGTATATACTTATTCCTCCATAGAAAAGTTTAAACCATCTGTTCAGAAACAAAAAAAAAATTCATTAAAATTTGTTGAAAACTTTGGACGCAGGAGTGATTTTGAGATACGCACGCGCGGGCGTGGCCGAGCGAGCGACGCTGTGTTGCATAACAAGTGCGCGCCTAGATCCTCATCCTGGCGGCTGGCGAGTGAACGAGCATCTAGGTACCCAGTCTCCACAGCATGGCAGTGGACAGCAAAAGAACTTATTCACAGATAGTGCTTCGCGTTTCCGTTAGAATGTGCTGCAGTGCCGCGTGCTCTATGGTTTAATTCTGTCAGACCTGCCAACCTTGGGAAAAAAGAATTAGGAAGATTTCGCGATAAAAAAAATGTTGTAAAGTAGAAAGAAATCAAGCCAACTAAACAATGCCAACTTATTCCACTAAGCATCGTTAACAATGTGTGTAAGCTTGGCGACATAAATGAAACAAATATTTTTCTTACCTTTGGATCTGAAGAACAACGTGGGCTGATAGGATGGTAAATAATGTTCACTTTCTTATCCCTGCAAAGTCTGACTTTAAACTATTATTAATTATTTAAAACTTCAAATGAAAGAAATAACTGTTTTTTACAATGTCTACATACTCTACAATGCAACTTTATATATATATATATATATATATATAGGATGAAGTGGAGCACTGTGGCTTCAGAGAAGCAACTGTTGCCTTCTTTGCTTTCTTAAAAAAATTCTGCACTGAAGTTTTGTTCATAGCACATGGTAGACTTCCTGCACTTCAAAATAGAAATGGCCTCTAATGTGTCATTGGACATACTGGACCTAAACTGTGTCCTGTTCTTTTTAACTAAACTAAAAACACGTTCACATTCCGAGTTGCTGTGAGGAATACTCAAGATTGACAACATCATTCTACATATTTTAGAAGGCCATCAACACCACGAACCAAGGCTAGATTAGCCCACTTCACATCATCACCATCCATTGCACTGACAGCAGAAAGGTCATCTACTTGAAGCATTGCGAATTGTTTTTCCGCTTCATCCATTGCTGCATCTCTAGTTTCACCCTCTTGCAAAGGCAGAAAGAAAGGAAACAACTCCACGAAGTACCGAATGGAAGAAAAGCTGGCATTTTCAAGATGTTCAATTCTTGCCACAGCTCCATTCTTTAAAACATCATTTTCTAGGGGGAATTTGTGGACAATATAGTCACATGCTGCAACGAAATAATTTCGAACAGATTCATAAAAAACTGATTTTTCCTCTTCATTGAGTGTCTTGACAATGTTCAGTGCTTTACTTCCAATAACTAAGTCAGTATAATCTTTCTAATTTTGTTTGCAATGATAATTTAGTTCCAGTAATGGACAACTTTTTACAGCTTTGGCTTTAACAAAGTTTGATATCAATGATTTCAAAAAATCTAACAACAGTTCTCCTAAAACATGTATGTGTGGAGATGCTGACTGAAGAACTATATTCAGTTTTTCTAATGTTGGCAGAACACTAAATAGAAATGCACAAAACGCCCTGTTCAATTCAGATGAAAGAAACATAAAAAGATTTTCTTCACGATTTACTGAAGAACTTGCATTTTTCAAAATGGGTGCATCATTATTCACAGATGTTAACCCGATTTTCTTGTAACTGGAAATTGAAGCAGAATCTGACTTTCTCTTCACATTCAAATTTGTCAGGCCTGCCTCATCAGTGTCTAATCTGACTGATGACTGCAGCTTAGGAATTTTGTAAGAGCCATGACTCAAAGATGAAGTCTTCTGTTGTTTTTGTTGAACTACTTCTTCTTTAAAAAAACTAAGTAAAGGAGCCCATTCCTCAAAAACTCGGAGCAAACTTACTCCAAGAGAAAGCCACCTTGTACAGACATGTTTGAGGATTTTCTTGGCTTGTGTATCATGGAGTCTATGGAGACTTTGGAATTTCTGCAACCTATCTTTTCTCTTTGAGCTCTTTTCTAAATAATAATAATATATGTCAACAAGAATCTCATCAATTTTCACAGGCAGAGCAGAGACAGCTTTTTCTGCAGTTAAGTTTATCAAATGACAAATACAACCAATAGAAATAATCTGAGGATGTTTTTCTTTTAATATGGCTACAACACCATTTTTGCTATCGACCATTACTGCTGCATTATCTGAGCAAAAAGCAATACAGTGCTCAACAGGTATTTCATTGCATGCCAATTCTGTAAGTAGGAGATTACTTATATTTCTCCCAGTAGAATCTCCTTCCAGGGCAGGAACAGAAAGAACGGCATGTACAATTTTATGTTGTGTAACATCGTAAAATGTCACTACCACTGGATACAAATTTGAATTGGTGTCGTTGCTTCCATCAGTTGACACAGAGAATGGTGCATTCTGCAAGCACTTTATAATTCCAGATTTTGCATCGGAAGCCATTTCCATCACGATTGCCGACGTTTTCGTCCTGGCACATCCGTACTTCTTTGATATTTCCGAGTCAGGAAACATTTTTCTAAACAGGGGACCTGCGTGATCTGCGGCTGTAAGAGCAATGTTATGTTCTATTGAAAAATAAGTGAAGTGGCATTCTGCTCGTGTGACGTCCGAATCAGCATCTCGCGGCTTGAAAAAAAACTTTGAAATTTTCTGGTTTTCTTCCATACACTTCGCGCTGGCAATATGTTTCGCACTTTTAACGTGTGTACTGATATCAGTTTTCCCTCCATGTACTATGTTGATGTTGCATCGGCATATACTGCAAAAACCATACCTTTCTCTGATTTCATAAAACACGGAAATTCAGCACTGTAAGATTCCCGGAATGTTTGGTAATAATAGTGCTTTTTACTCATTTTTAAAATCATGCAATTCGTTTAAACGATTACATAACCTGCACTGCCTGAACACGCGGCCGACAAAACCCACTATACAATTTCACACACACAGTTCACAGATATTAAAAGCACGGCAATTATATTTCAGATGTGTTAACACACGTTTGGACAATGTAGGCCTATTTGTACTATTGTTTAAAATTAGGGGTGTGCGGTTCCCCAAATTTTCGGGCGGTTTTCCGGTTCTTGCTTAAAAACCGACCCGAAGCAGACTATTAAAAACTTTCGGTTCCAATTCAATTTCGGGTTTTCAGTAAAAACACTATGTTTTTCTATTGCAGTGGACGTCTGTTTACGTTTTATTTTGGCGGCTAACAAAACACAAATTGCAGTTTAACCAACTTCACTAAATTGAAATATTTCATTTTTACGAGTGATACATGTACAACTTTTCCAGAGACCGAATTCGTGACATTGGTAGCACTACTTTTATTTTGGAAATTAACCGTGTTTTCTGGCTGCTACTATCATTTGGTATGGCCATACGTACACACAACAGCCATTGTTTATATTCGTTATGTTGTCATCGTATTATTTTACGTTTTACAAAATTTGAGTGTGATTTCAAAAAACAAAATTTGCTTTCTCGTTCAATATAAGAATGAATAACGAACGTTTGGAAAGCAAATGTGAGAACGAACCTTCCACCTCTTCAAGATCAGATAACCTACAACGGTCGGCAGTATGGAATTATTTTGATAAAGTGACCGTGG
>PNEQ01051096.1:0-11293 GCA_003012365.1 Medauroidea extradentata
ACTGCGATCAATCTAAATGTTTTTCTCTCTGCTCTATTCTGCCGTAACCCACTCTATTAATACAGAGAGTAATTATGTTTACATTATACTTAACACAATATACATTACAACAGCATAATAAATACTTTTAAATCTTACTACCTTAAAATAACATGCCAGGGTTTTACCGAGTTACTAAAATTACTAATATGTGCATAAAAGTCTTAACGTCCCCAACATGGACTCTCATTTACATTCTGTAATCTCCACGAGATATCGTGGTATGTTACATTATTCAACCTGACCTAACCTAACCAAACCTTACTCAACCCGACCTAACCTAACCCAACCTTAATCAAACTGTCCTAACCCAATCTAAATCAACCTGACCTGACCCAACCTGACCTAACCCAACATATCCTAACCCAACCTATCCTAACCCAAACTATCCTAACCCAACCTATCCTAACCCAACCTATCCTAACCCAATCTTACGTAACTTAACCCAGCCTATGCTAATCCATCCTAACCCAATCTAAGCTAATCCTATCTAACCAAATCCAAGCTAATTTGACCTAACATTACCCTACCTAACCTTATCCTTTATAACCTCAACCTAACCCTACATAACCCTACATGACTTAACCCAACCTAACCCTACATGACTTAACCCAACCTTACCCTACATAATCCTACATAGCTTAACCCAACTTAACCCAGTGTAACCTTAGCCTACATAACCCTACCTAACCTTAACCATACCTAACCTTAACCATACCTAACCTCAACTCTACCTAACCTCAACCCTACCTAATCTCAACTCTACCTAACCTCAACTCTACCTAACCTCAACTCTACCTAACCTCAACTCTACCTAACCTCAACTCTACCTAACCTCAACTCTACCTAACCTCAACCCTGCCTAACCTCATCTCTACCTAACCTCAACTCTACCTAACCTAACCCTACCTCACCTTAGTTCTTAAGCCTCTGGCAGAATTGAAATTGCTGGTGGTAGTGCAGGTGGCTGGTGGGCCGTGATTGGTTGATATGGACCAATCACCAAGTGCAGGTGGCAGGTGGTAGTTGCTGATGATAATGCTGGTCACAAATGGTAGTTTCTATTGCAAGTACTAGCTTGGTATCAACAAAAACTCAGCTCATGGCCGACACAGTTTTATAAAGTTTAAAAATATCGCGTACAGTTTTGTGAGTTTAAATTTTGTGCAAAATAAGAAACTTTCCGTTTATATTTAGGGATCCAGAAATTATGTTTATAAATACAATACTGACCTGATACAAACAATAACATAACCCTAATTGTTTTTGTAGGAGCATTTGATACAAAATTGTAAGCTAAACGTACGACTACAAAATAAGTTATTTGTTATTAATTTTAATATATGGATTTCCAGCAGCGATGGAACTTACGAAAATTTACTCGCTGGAATAGGTTATGTTGGCCACGTGGAATATATTTGTTGTTTGTTAGGATACGCCTGCAATGCTATTAATGGTTTTAAGATAGCAAGAATAAAAAATCCTACATATTTTCTACATTGTATATATTTTGCCTACATCCATGATGAATTCTTTACGCATTATTTTATTTATAAATAAAATATTAGTTCTCGTTGTTGAAAATTCCTACACGGGTGGATTTAACTCGGGTTAAATTATGAACACTTCAAACTACCCTACCCTAACCTATAATTTGCGCATGCTCGTCAAAACATCGCCTGATTGGCTGCTGTGTCGCGATCACGTGATGGTAGTTGTGTCCAGCAGCCAAGAAGTTGAAGTTCGGGAACTTTGTCTTGTAACTGCCAACTACCACAACTGCTAGTAGTTGGTGACATCACGAAAAGCCGTTCAGCCAATTAGAGCCCGCCAGCCACCTGCACTACCACCTGCAATACCAATTCTGCAAGAGCTTTTATTCTTCCTAGTTCTCGTAGGAAAGTTATAGCTACTGAGATTCGCCAGACATTAATGCCAGTTGTAGAAACACGGTTCTCTGTAGTCGGCAGGAAATGGTATTGCAGGAGTCTCGCTAATATTGTGACCTTGAGTATTGATTGGATTATACAGATCGATGACGAAAACTATAGAGCACTTCTGTCTTTTCGGGCTATAAATAGAGATGGAGTTTTGAGAAAACATTTAAAGAATCAGGAGGAACTATAGGTTAGTTCACACCTCTGCTTATACAAAATGAAACCATTCTTGTGTTGTGTGGAGAATTGATACAGGCAGCTGTAGTTTCAAGAAATAATGTAGTAGCTGACGAGACACGAGACATTTCACGAAAAGAACAGTTTATTTAAGCTAGATATGTTAATGTAAATGAAGGGAGGGAAACCACAATGGATCCTCCTATTGTAATTTTCACAAAGTGTACATACCTCTTAAAGGTTGCAACTTAGGGGATAGGTTTATTAGACATTGTTTCTTTCTTTATGTGTATATGACCTGTTCCTGCAATATGGCACACTTTTTTTTCGAACACCCTGTATATATATACATATATATGGAAAAAACTCGGCTGGTCTGCTAACAGTAACACGAGCAAAGTTTTCGCGAGTAAGTCCTGACATTTTTTTTTGATGAACTCATGGTTGCACTGCTAACACTAGACAAATCTATAAACTGCAACGAAGTGAAAGTCTTTGCGTAATGTTCAAAATGTCGAAGGAAAAAATCCGAACTACTATACACACAAGTTAGCAAATATCAATGCCGTCGCATTTTATAAACTATTTATCAAGCGTATAATATATTTAAGGCTTAATTTGAATTTCCTGCTGTCTTGAAATCTTTAATCGTAAGGAGGCTTTTGCAAATGACCTGGTGATCGCCAAAAACCTGTCGCGTGACTGAGCAGACCCATCTTGCTCTACTCCAGCTCCAGTGGATATTGAGCAACAATATAATGCTGGGAGAGAGACAGCAGAATGTCGGATTTACTCCTACATTCTTCACAGACACTGGCATACAGTAATTTGAAAAGAAAAAAAAACGTGTATTTAGGTGTATTACTTTGTAACGAAGTCAATGCCGATTGTGTTCTATTTTTATATTTTACAATGATACATACTTAACATTGGGGGGAAAAAAACCCCGTATTACTATGGAGCTTAGCAAATTTTTCACGGTAGATCACATTTCTGTACGTTCACCGCTATGTTCTACGTTTTATTTTACAACCACTCCAAAAGTTTTCAGAAATAGTTTATAAGACTGTTTTGGAGGATATTTTATAATTTATGTCGACATTTGAAAACATATGAAGTCTGTTTTGAAAGTAGCATACTAAAATTCTGTATGACATGAATAAATATACTCTCAAGGTTAAAAAGAGAATCTCTGTACTGTATGGGATACTAGAATCAAACATTTTGGTAACCTGGATAATCAACATAGGAAATCTCAAAGTGACTATAAATTAAATGGTTTAAATGTTCGAGCAGCCAGCAGAATACGACGTTAGCGTATTTAGCAAGTCCAGTGACGCCGAAGACATCGGGGCAGCAGGCCCCCACCCCCACCAACTAGTTTGTGGGGACAAAGGATGTGTTTTGAACCTTCCCGCAACATTTTTCGATGTATGTAATTATTATTTATACAAGATAATGCAACTTACTAAATATCTGCCTTATACTCAATATTTTTGTTTGGAAACATCTAAAGTGCATCATTTTGTACCTTGAGATTAAAACTTTTCTGGGGGACGACCCCCAAAAACCCCAAGTATGTACATGTTTATTCATCACATACACGAGTCTATGCCCCCTTCTTCCCACTCAAAGACTGAGCCTGAGCTAGTCGGAGAATAAAACAATATCCCTTTATTAGACAAATAGGACACATTAACAAATGTTGTGAAACTTATTATAGTAAAAATACAAATTACAGGTGATTAACAAATATCCTGTCATTACGTATTAGTTATCGTTGACTTTGTTTCACGTGTAAAAAGGCATACAGTGGCATTGTAAACCAAAGCGTCTGTAAGGAACGGTTGCTCTAGCATGTCTATGTCGTAGAGTTATTTCGCGGATTACAGACAAACATGAAAGAGTACCAATTAACAATAGCCTGGGACAGGTGCTTTTCGCGAATAGATTTTTCCATCAGTTTGTTTCAAAGCCTTACGTATACATCTGTAGCTCTGCTTGGTAGTTATTGGCAGCTTGTCTTTGTTCAGAGGCGTCACTTATTTGACCGTGCCAATCAGAGAAAGGTTACTACGACACCACACGTCTGTTATTAGCAGGTAGAACCACAAGACACTGAGAGTTAAAAACATCCAATCATTCACTACAAAGCAGAGCTGCAGGTGTGCACATAAGACATGTCAACAAGATTTTGCGAAATTCTTTTCGCGAAAATCACCGGTCCCTAATCAATAGACCCTCAAGATTCTAAAATGCCATAAAGTCAGCAACGCTCTTCCACTGGGGCATTCCTTCGATTGCGACACTGTTATTTAAGTGCATTTCAATAAACATAAAAAATTGTTACTTTTGTCTGGCTTAACATAAAGATCTGTATTACGATTACTTGTTCAACATTGTTGTATAAAAATCATCGGTTTTGGAACTACACTATTAAAAACTTTGGAACGAAACTAAACAAAAAAGTACCATAAGGAAATACTGAAATTCATTTTATATTTTACTGAAGATAACGAAGACTATTTGGCAGGCCAAATAGATAACGAATCCGTTCGACACAATTATTTTCCCTTGATACCAAACTTATTCTTAGATATGATGGTGATATTCAGTGACAAATTATATATTGTTGTCAAACACAGCAGAAGCAACATTATCTAAGTTGATTTCGGATGTTAATATTTCGAGGCGACATGCAAAGTAAAAAATGGAGTCCGATCAGCATGGCATGGATGTTTATATGCAGACGCACGTCTTATAACGCAAAAGGTCAATTTTCAGTCATTCGTGTAAAATAATTGAATACTTAATTGAAAACACAACCGAGAGCATAATGTAGCGTATTACCTATACCAAGGGTAAACATTGTAAAATGTTAAACAATTTTGGACGAAAAACTGGGTCTGCCGTCGTAAATGAAATGTGTGTTGTAGTCTGCTGCGTTTGCGCGATAACAATGTCATGTTATCAAGAAATGCGGACACATAAAACTCAAATCGTTATACTATATATCCTGATTACGGTTCCTCTAGATATCTCATTTAATAAAGAAATTTTCAGAAGGCCGCCGCTGTGTAAATATTGTTACAAGTTTAAGACAAAAACTTCATATGTGGGCAATTCCCATGAGTTCTTTTGGGATAGAGGTCTTATAATTAGAAATTAAAGAGTTACATTAAGTACTGGATTTAATAGCTCATAAAGCTACGAAATACACAAAACAGTAATCAACTAGAACTCTCACAACACAATTAGTTATGCACACAATTACTACTGTGTCACAGACATGTTAATTAACTTTGACAATTAAAGCACAAAAAATGTCTACCATCAATTAACTAAACAGTACAAATAACAATAAAATTCAGTCATATGTCCAATCAACAGTATTTCAAGTAGAGACAGTGTACAACCTTAATAGTCCGCCGTGGTAATGAATCGTCGTGTGCTACGCAGCACCCCGAGTGCACTGCTGTCTTCACTCTTGAGGTCTTCGGTTCGACTCCCGTCGCGTACCTCCTTCTTCGCCCGTCAGCCCGCCGCAGTAGTCCTCTTGGTTCGTCCAACACTGCTCCGAAGGTAGCCGCCAGCCGCCTCACAGACTCTGACGTCACCAAGATGTCTTCACCAGTCTATCTCCACAACCACAGCACCTTCCTCTAGCATGACCAATAGCGAACTCTCTCCGAATTTGTCAATTCAGCCTTTATATACTAGGCAAAACATTAGGGAAATTACCGCATCACAGAGGTCTAAAATTAGACATTTTATCATGTTTCGGACATGATTCGAGTCACGTAGGCCGCTTCGCAGGGCAAAAATGCAGTTGGGACAGGTATCTATGACGTAGTTTCGGCGGGATTCCCACTATGAGACACCCGGGCTTTGAGTCATGGGCCAGCCCTCAAGGTGTTTCGACACAGGCCCCATCCAGCCCGCCCTCAGAAACACAGCATACAACAATATGAAAGGGGCATGAACACAAATATAGCAATTTTACTCTAACATGTACGCTGCCGAGTCTGCTGAAATTCTGAGAATCGTTCTTCAGATATCTGAATGTGACAAAAAATTTCAAATAGCAGCCATTTTTATGTAATGAACATGACATGAATAAAAACACACAAAAGTCAAGTCACCTTAGTAAGTAGTACTAAATATGTACCAAGTTTGATGAAATTCGGAAAAAAATATTTTCGTACATGTGTCAACTTACTCGAAAATTATAAAAATGGCTACCATTTTGGAAAAAAATAATATGGCACGAACAAATAAATAAAAGTCAGGTCACCTTACCAGGTAGTATATGTGTACCAAGATTGATTACATTTGGTTTACGAGCTCAAATGTTTTTAGAGGACCACACACATTCATAGACATACATGCATGCAGTTGATCTCATTTACCTACTTTTCCTTCGGAAAGTAGGCAAAAAAAAGTGAAAATAATTATGCAAAAACTCAGCCAATTTATCTGGCATTACATTTGTATAGATTTATAAAATTTTTATTTTGTGCACGCTAGAGTTTTACAAGATAATTGATACTATATTTTTTATTCCACTTATTTTCATATTAGATTGTATTATTTTACTACTGTTTTGCTAACGGTAAAATGCAGTGCGAAGTGTATTTTAACTCAAAGTAAAATATAGAATGTTGATAAGAATGTCAGATGCAGCATGTTTACCCAAGGTATATTTGCTTGATTATTTGTAAACTTTTGCCATTTATCTCATCGACCTGCATATCTTGCTAGAATAAACTAATTGTAATTGTGATAAATTACCGCAAATGGATTTTGGTTCCTAAATGCATCTGTTTTCAGTGACAGTACAATTACTTCAAAATTGCCGCGGATTTAAACATTGAAGTTGTTCCGCATATATTCATGTGCGTTCGTGTGCGCGGAGTTACACCAAGGAGCATAATGACACACACCATAAACTTTCGGATGACAGGGTAGCAGGTAGAGATTCTGTTGACAATCAACCCTGCTCAGCTCCTGTCTCCCAGCAACGTCACATGGGCCGGACAAGTACATTACTCCCAGCCATGGAGGTCAAATCGGCTCCCCCACTCCCCTCACTAGTCATCAACCATAGTCCTGCATGAAGAGACTTTCTTTCTCGCTCGTGTTCTCTCTCTCCCTCCTTCCTGCTGTGCCTCTGCCTCTCCCCGCCATCCCCGTTCTTTCAGTCGACTACTAGCTTCTCTTTCCCAATACCGATGCGAAGCGCATAGATCCTGCTCCTGTGCCACGCTTGTGCTGCCATCTTCCTAGGATATGGTAACGATGGGCTCAAACAAAATACGCTACGTGGTGACGGAAACTCGGGCCCAAGCCCTTGAACACCTCATCACCTCTAGAAGCGAAAGACTAAACTAGTGTGCAGTGTTTTCGTAGAAACACTTGTTCTACGGGACTTCAAGCGATGACCCATTATTTTATTTGTGGAAAATATGAGGTAGAGTCCAATGCAGGTTTCTATAATTTAGTTTTCCGGCTAAGGTTGATATTTTCTCAGCTACAGCAACGTGAAAATGTCATTTTCAGCACTTTTGAGGAGCTTGAAAATCATGTTGTTAACTAGCGGGCGGCGTTTTTAAAATCATAGGTACACAGTTTGAAGTGTGTATTCTATTCATAGACAAACACATTGCAAACATTTTAATAGTTACACAAGAAAAAAATACTTTCCGTACCACGCTACAGCCTGACTCACGCGTCATGTCCACTGACTCTTGAGAAGAAAAAATTACATAATGTTGTAGCAAATAACAAGTATTTTTGCATAGCGAGGTTTGATTAGAATGGAGGCCTTATTAAATTAAATACAAATTTATAATACATTAAATTTCATGTTTTATTTTTCTACATGTCTAAATAATCTACAAACCAATAAGCAAAATTTATATCTGATTTCTTCATTTTACAGTGTACTTCTTAACAATACACATTTTAATTACACAACATAATATTTCTACACAAACACAGCATCGCGAAAAGCATAGTATTCAAAGTATATCGCCACCGTAGCGTAGTCGGTTAGCCGCCGGTCTACATTGCAAGAGATCGTGGGTTTGAATCCCGACTCGGGCATAGATGTTGTGTTCGCCTCATTTCACCCTCATCGGCTCTTAAGACCTCGTTGTTATACGGCCGTAAAACCATTTTCTTCACCGAAGTATGTCAACTCACCTACCAATTTCATTCTATAAACGTGTCTCAGTTTCGGTATTATTAAATAATTTATCTTATTTATTTATTTATGTTTTATTTATTTATGTTTTATTTAAACTGGAAAGCTTAGGGCCATGAGGCCCTCTCTTACAACTAACCAGCATTACAATTCACTTGCAAGTATCCCTAATCTCAGTAAAAGTTACAATCTTTCATCACAGCAGTGATATTATCGACGACGCGATGCTAGATAAGAGGCAGAAAAGAGGTGGGGGTTGTTCTGCATTGCAGTTTTATAAATTTAAAAATAGTTTATTTATTTTATCAAGACTCGGGAAAAATTCAAATTATTTGCGAACTAATAAAGGGAGGTCGCCCAAACTTTTTTTGTGGTCCAGAAGGAACTAACTCTAATGGTTTACTATGTTACGTCCCTGCCATGGCATTTGTTAAGGAACCATCGCAGCATTCGCCTCGAGTTATTTCGGGAAACCATGGAGTGCCGAAATCAGGATGTTCGGAGCCAGGGTTGGAACCCGTTGCGCCACCTCGCTCGGGCAACCTGTCTTCGGGGCTTATCTTCTGGGGAGTCTTCGGTATGTTTGTCTGTTATTGATTCTTCTTCGAGTCGGTTGTAGTGGCTTTCCCGAAGATGGGCTGTTGCGAAGAGTGATGGTGAGGTGTTCGATCTTCCGGTTGCTAATTTTTTGATGAGGTGATAATTGTGGTTCTTTAGTGGTGCCCCGGCCCCCGAAGACCATCTAAGCGGACCTGATAAAACATGTATTCTTAATTTGAATTCCCGCCATGTTAGAATCCTGAATTAATTGCAGATGTTTAGCACATAACAATATGCACAAAGCACTCATTACATAGGTAGATTAACTCTTCGACA
The DNA here is from genome assembly GCA_003012365.1 of Medauroidea extradentata. Taxonomy (NCBI): domain Eukaryota; kingdom Metazoa; phylum Arthropoda; class Insecta; order Phasmatodea; family Phasmatidae; genus Medauroidea; species Medauroidea extradentata. The sequence continues at coordinate 9,235 of PNEQ01051096.1, forward strand.
ATGGCCCATCTGCATTGTTTCAAACAGCAAACATAGAACTATTTAAAACCAAAATTATAAACATATTTTATGAAAATTGTTTTTATGATATTGATGAGATTAAAGAAAATTTGAAAACTTGTGGTAAAAACCTTGTAAAGTACCTACAATGTAAGACATACGAATGCATATGTACACTCTCATTTAAAATGTACTGAAGTATGGAATCTTAATATGTTGATAAAACTGTAGAGAGACACTGTATTGCGTATAACTGTACAAAGTGAAAACATGAACTCGGTGAAATAGTGATATGTATACAACTGTATACCGTAATATTGAATTATTTTTTTCTACTTTGAAAAGTAAAACCATTTGTTTATCTTGCCTTGACGTGTTCTATATTACATTAATAGGAATCAACAGAATGAAAATTAAATAAATACATACCTGGCCACATGACTAAGCAAACATGTGTAACTCCAATTACTCCATCAAGTTACTTTTCACAGACGTTCTACAGGGCGGGCCTGTGAGCATGACCAGCTTTCCTTAAGGCTGGTTCACAATTTTATTTAAAAAAAACTAGCACAAAACGTATTACATAATAGTAGAAACTATGCACGACCAGACGTCTTATGAAAAATTAACTTAGTTGAAAATTGGATTATTACTGTAATGTTTAGCCAATGGTTTTTTTGACGAATATTAAATATATTTCTTGATGTATAAAAGACAACCGAAGGCCATTGACACATATTTGAAGTGGACTCGTATCTGGAGATAATAGGAAATATAGAAGCAAAGTCCCAATAAACTGCACAGTGCAAAACATTATTTAAAATATAGAAACACAGTTTTTGACATTAAAATGTCTTATTCTATTAGGTCCCCGGATTTTCGCATGTGGGAATAGTGCCGGACGATGCCGCTGGTCGGCGGGAATTCTCGGAGATCTCTCGTTTCCCCCACCCCTTCCGTCCGGCGCTGCTCCATACTCACATCACGTCACTCACTCTTATTCTAGCTTCGTTTTGTTCGCGTGTATTTTTGGAGGTTAAACCAACATGGCGGACATTCACAAAACCTTTTGCTGTGATTGGTTGCTCTCCTATGAGCTTACACAAGAAATGAAATATTTCCATTTCCTGTGTCAGCATCTCTAGGCACACGACCACTTTTTTACAGTTCTGTATCGGTAGGTAAAAATACATAGATGTTAGCTTTTGTGCAAACGACCTCTGTTCTATGATTACTGTTTGTTGTGTTGTCAAATGTGAACACGCCTTTATCCAGCCCGCTTATCAGCCAGCAGCGAGAGGAGAAGCGACAACTATGAACGAAAGGAATGTTGATGTGGGTGGTGGGTGGGGGCGGGTGGAAGTCTGGAGCCAGCAGTCAAGGTCACGTCAGCAGATGCTGTCAACAAGGCCCCCCCCCCCCCCCATAACACACAGACTGCCACATGCTAAATCCTTTCATTCACAGAGTTCACCCAAGAAACACATACAATTGGAAAAATAACAAGACCCATTTTGTACTTATATTAACAATGTGTGATATGTTCACAGTATTTAAAAGTTCGAAACTCTCACAGCATGTGCACTTTTGTTTATACTATGTCCACTCTAAGGTTGCAGCAGAAATAAAAATTGCTAACGAAATAAATCAAAGCAATTGAATTATACCTTGATTCCTCACATTGTGATTGTGTCGTAGCATAGTTACCTTGCATTTTTCAATATTTCAAATGAAATTTTCGCTGTGAGAAAAATGTTATTGACATTCACTTGGCTGGATTAGCTGCAACCTTAGAATGGATAGAGTATAATAACACGTCACTTATACGTGTTTGTATGTATGTATGTATGTATGTATGTATGTATGTATGTATGCATGTATGTATGTATGTATGTATGTATGTATGTATGTATGTATGTATGTATGTATGTATGTATGTATGTATGTATGTATGTATGTATGTATGTATGTATGTATGTATGTATGTATGTATGTATGTATGTATGTATGTATGTATGTATGTATGTATGTATGTATGTATGTATGTATGTATGTATGT
>PNEQ01051097.1:0-11294 GCA_003012365.1 Medauroidea extradentata
AAATAACTGACACTAACTGCGTGTTCTAGGCAGCTATCTGACGGCGAGAAAGCGAATTAACAGCAGCGGACGTAAATGTTCGGGGTTTAAAGTATTTGTAAGAACTTTGCACAATCGCCCGAATATATTCGGGTTTTTAAATTTATGGAAAAATTAAAATCCCGAATATTCTCGGGATTTTAAGTTAAGAGGTTAATTAATCCCACTTATCTCATAAACCAGTGGAAATATTGAAATGGTATTTGCTTTAAAATAAATGTTACGTAAATATCTAAAGTGTAAGTTCAGGATTTTTTGAAATTCATCCTTGAAAGCTGTTAAAAATAAAATGTGTTTTCAAATTAATTATCTGTACCTCTTATACCCGTTAAGATATCGAAATGGTTTTTTGATAAGAAAGAAGCTTATGTAAATACTATCTACAAATCAAATTCAGGATTTTATGAAATTCGAAAATTAAGGATGTGAAAAGCAGTAAAAAAATGTTACAGTCACCCGAAAAAAGAAAATGATCATAAATATTTCAACAGTTGTTTCTTTTTGCCAACCTACTCATAATTAAAACCTCTATGGACTGTATCCTGTACATACGAAGGAATTATCACAACCTGCCTTTAAGCATTCACTCAAGTATTGTATAAAGTTTGTGGTGTGGGAGGGGTGGGGTTACGGGTTCGTATCCCGTGCAAGACTTTTCGATGGGAATAACTATGGCTTCATACGAGCATATTGCGTGCACTCTTTACACTCAACTAAGACAATTTATAGTTCACTGTTATTGAGTATGCTAGCTGCTAAATGCCTTCGTCACATATTTTATCCAGAGTTACTGTATACATTACATAATTTCACGCGGGCAAAGCCGCAGCCGGGCAGCTATTTTATAAAGATTAATTAAAAACAAATGTGTTCTGCAATTCAAGTACACTCAGCGAAGTAGACTGGATAAAGCTGTTTGTATTCGTTGTTTTAAAGATATACAGAGAATATAGTAACACCATCAATTAATACGTAATTAAAAGTTAGTACCTCTTTTCTATAGTACGCTCAGGCAAAGCCGCATAGAGACAGCTAGTTAAAATATATAGCCTATGTCACACTGAATTTTAGCATCCATATCCATGACATCTTATGAAAAAATAACTATAACTATTTACCTATTACAATTTAATGTGCACTATGACTCTCAGGCTACCCGAGTTGGTAATATTTGAAAATATATTTATAAATTGAATTTGAGCATGTTAGACATCTCAACATTTTCTTCTTTTAACTGAGTCCTCCGATCACTCAACACGACATTGTAGGTACTCAGGCATCGCTCAACATCTACACTGCTAACTGGGGTCCAAATGGTTATTAATGCAGCAGCTCCAATCTCTGGTTTTGCAAGTTTAACTGCCACAAGAAGTTGTGCAATGTCTATCTTGCTGCTAGAAAGCACACATGCCTTCAGTTGTTCATGAAAGTACATAACCATCAACAAATTCATCAATGCTCATCTTGGAGAAAGCTGGAAGTTTATTTTTTACTGGCTACTAGTTTCTTGAAGTTTAGGACCACAGGATTGAACAATTAGGTAACCTGCTTCGTTGTACAGATTGTTTGCAGGTGATGGAGCCATCTGAGTTGTGAGTTATGTGTGGCTTTTAGTACAGCACATTTTCAAAGAAGAGATTATACTTGGCTTTTCCTTTATCATGTTTGATTTCCTGGAGTAACTTTTGTGTCCTCTGTGATAAAACACCATCAGAATATCTCCTCAACTTGCTAGACAGTTGTTCAAGTTCATCCCACAATGTGTGTGCATAAGGATAGCTTGACCCTTCAAGATTTTTGATGAGGGTAACAACCTTTTCGCAAGCCTCACTTACAAACTGACACTTTATTTTCAGAATCTGAAATGTTTCTCCAGAACATTTCTTGCAAACAGATTTGACACTGGCATTTTGAAGCTGCCACTGACAGAAGAATGGGGAACATGCATGTGTCGGGTATTTAACTAAAAACATTACCAGCACTTAGAGATATTGCTAAATATCATGTGTACTTAATGCCGAGACTTAAAACAATATGTAACACGCAAAAAAAAAAAGTCGTAAATGTACGAAATTCAGACATTTTCAAACGGGATGAGAACGCTCTGTGATTGGTGTCACTTGGTGAAAATTGCTTGGCGGGAACTCACGTTTTCCTAGTCGAGGCAAGGCCAGTTATGTTGTTTATGGTGTCCGTATTTTAATTTAGGAATTACAAAATGACTTGTAACCACGATACGTTCGTGTTGAAGCCTTTAAGCATGTAGTACGGTGGATATTTATCGTGGCTGTGAATTGTGCTACAGAATATGCGTTTCATACAAATCTACTAAGACTAAGGAAAAAAGGTATCTTTTTAAGTGGCTGTCTGTGTGAATGTCTTTCGCACGTTCGGGACCTTGAAATGCTGGAAGCTGTAAGACGATTCAGCATGCGATCACACATTACCCTAGCCTCTATGTGCAAGTCACTAACTGGCGTGCGCTCTTCTCGCAGACAACTTACCTCTACAAGACATAGATATAATGTTTACAATAAAGGTGAGTTGTTCATGTCTGTGCCCTATAAAAGATTCTGCACCAAGCACCCCAAAAACACCCAATTTTTGCCATTTTGGCCGCTTACAATATGCTTAAATGATTACTGGTGAACTAGAATTTGGTATACACACATGTAATGTTCTTTGAATGATGTTCCTAACCAGAGGTCACTTGTGTGCGCTGAGTAGTTTTTGAATAATTTTGTAACTACCGAAGTTTTGCACGCCACTCGGCAGCCTGCGCAGACGGCCACCATAATGACGTGCACACGAATGCAGGACCACGAAGGCTTTGTTTTTCAAGTCCTTTAAGCCTGCTTTCCGTTGTCCTTTTTGTGTTTTTCTCTATTTCTTCCCCACATTAAATATATTTAGAACATACGGAGCGAATGTAATCAAACTTGGTAAAAGTATAGTACAGTCGTATAGTACTTTGTTCATTTTTTCGTAATGGCTGTCATTTAAAATATTTTTTTTTACATGAGATATCTAAAAACAATTTTTGAATACACACATTTATACTATCGAAACGCTGATAATGTAAATATGTTTTCTTAAATCACATGAGATATCTACACTAACCACGCATCTGATAATCACCAAACTCGATACATGTGTTTGATATTAACGTATTTTCTATATATGTATCATATTTAGTTTTATACACAGGATGATTCAGGATAGATTGTATTAATATCGCATAGAGAAGTTTATAAAAAAAGTCCATCGAAAATGTAATTTCAATGTTTCCGTGAAATAATTTATAGTTTAAAAATTGACTTCAAATTTTTCTTCTTTTAATAAAATAAACTACTTGATCTTTAATTGTTTTGACGCTAATTAGAGTGTTATTTTGCTTTACATTTTAAGAAATTACATTTTGTGGTTATTTTCAGGGAAACGGTACTACCGCTATAATTCACTTCACAGAACAATTTGAAAACATATTTTCGACATATTTTTCATAAACTATCGCCATATTAAATGAACACACTCTGTCCTGCATAACTAAGAAGGGAATTGTGTTTAATGTTATTTGACATTTCAGTGTTTATAATAATGAACGTCCTCTAATTTCCAAGATTTCACAGTCTTGAATACATTGTTTTTTTCTATAACAACCGGGCCGACTCTAAGGAAATTTAATTTTAAAACCTTAACAGTTCAAACTATGGTTTAATTAGTTCCAGTAGTTGTAGGTTCACTATGTTAGAAGATAGCATTACATGAACAAAGATATATTTTCATGTTTATATCTACAGGATTTGTGTGAATTTATTTAGTTAACTTGCACCCACATTGCGGAAAGTAGTCTTTATTAATTAAGCTTGTACCTCCTCGATGTACGAACATATCATTTGTACATTCGTATACAAATGTGATTACTTTAAAAATAAAACTATCATGTTTTAAATGTGGCGACCTACCTTGAAATTTTCCTCTCGGCGAAGGACCAAAAATAAAGATTACGTTAAGAGTGACATTGGCACGTCTATTAAATGTCCAATTGCCTCTATGCACAAGGCACTGAACCAGCGAATGGATTAGGCTTTTACAAATCTGTAATTTGTTTTTATATATTTAACTAAATTTTTAAGTACAACAGCATGAGAATGAAGATATTTTTACAAATTGGAAAGTTTAAATACTGTATTTATAGCACGCTAGCTGTTTTGGAAACTTCCTGTCATAGTTTTTAATTTTTTTTTTTTTTTTAATCTAGGTGAATATATCGTAAACACATTTCATTATTTCTAAAACTCTTTTTTCAATGCTATGTAACTCAGATTAAATGCAACGAGTACTTCACATAAAATTGTAATCCAAATTTGTTTTATTTTACTAGTAAAAATTTGATTTCGGAAATTCATTTTTAAAATATTGGAATGTTTGTAAATGACAACATAGACAAAACTTCCGAATATAAGTGAAACACATATAACAATTACATTTGCATATTTGCTAAGTTGTCCGGTTTACAAAAGGTGCTTATTGATAATATGCCCAATGTTCTTTCAATTTTTGAGCACTAAGAACAAAATACTGTAAGTCCAGTCTTATTTTTCGAATAGTACTTTTTTTTTTAGTATGCGTAATTTTGCACTTACATAGAGATAAAGAAATCTGCTTTGCTTTCTTGATTAAAGCATCAAAATGTGAACATTCTTAAAACATACATGTTTTTGTTAATTTGATACCCGCTCTTACAGCAATATACTACTTCATGTATATTGATGTTTATGAGAAAAAAACATTTGTTTTGTAAGCAAGTGCTTACTATGACCCAGTTGATCTACTTTACTTCTTGCCTACATGTGTAACGAAAATAAAAATAAAAGAGTGCCTTTGTAAAATATTAGAAAAGTCTAACTACATGATTTAGATAACAAAATTAATATGAAGTAAATTATTATGATACTACAAAAAATTTGATCTTAGTATGCAGGAAACAATCTAATGCTAATGTTTGCAGAGACTGAACAATAGTCTAACTAATTTTGGTAAACTAGGGCTGCTGTCTCACTGGATACTGACCTACTTCACTTAAACATATTCAGTTTTATGGAGAGGTTACACGAGCTACGTACGAGTTCAGATCGCAGTCTCTTCTCATTCAAAGTAAACCTGTTTCATATGTTTTGAACGTCATATCTTCTATGCTTCTCTCCTGTTGGCTGCTTGGATTAACGATCTGTGTAACATTATATGGATGCTCTTTGGTCTTACATTTTGCACTTGTTAAGTTAAATTAACTTTTAGGCTTAAAATAATTATATTCACTTTACACACACAGCAGCATTTCAGTTAGATGCAATATAATAAGTAGAAAGTCACGAATGTTGAGTGTAGATGTGTTAATTACTGCAAATATGGTAAATTTTAAGTTCCAAGTTTGTTGAGGTTAGAAAGTTCATCGAGTTTATCCAATAGTGGAACCTGACAAACATGTTTAAGTTTTAAACACATTCAAAAATGGCTGCCGAATGTATTTAACTGAACAGGTTTGATCTCTAGTGTGACCGTGGCCTAGCAGTGAAACTTCATGCGTGTTTCCCATTTGTAAAATAAGATTATTGAAATTTTGAACATGTTCAACCTGCTACTTATATTAGCAAATACGTAAAATACGCAGTAATAAAAAAACGTTTGTCCATAGGATACCCGCATTAATTATTTTGTTTGTGGCCATGCTTACAAAATTAAGGTCACAATATTAGTGGTGCATAAATTTCTAGCACGAATTGTCATAATTTTATGCCAACAATGACCTTGGATCTTAAGTGTAGCCCCGGGTATGGGAGGTACGAGCTCTAGTGTTTCAAGGTTGCCGTGTGAAGGCAGTGGAGGGTAATGTCTTGGAGCCTTCCCTGTGTACACTCCATTCATATTGTAAGTGACCATCTGTAGTAAGTCTAATAGGCCTGTGCAACCCATGAAATGAAGGTTTTTATCAGGAATAATTCTGGGAAAACTTAAAAGAGTTTTGGTGGTTGGTAGAAACTAATAATGGTAATTTTTCCCCCACATGCCGCCCCTTCCCTTTGTACTTTTCCCACGACTGCCGTCTTTTACGAAATGTAACCAACCAACGTAACTGGAAAACCATTTTATTTTGGTTTCTTAAAGTATGTTTACTAAGTAAACACAAGCAAAAATGATTGAATTGATCAGTTTAACATACACATCACACAAATTACTTTCACAAATTAACACATCAATTTTTAAAAGATCACAAGAAATGCCACATATTTGTGATGCAAGTAAACAACAAGCATAGCATGTTAAACATTCCTAATTATATTATTTATGTAGCGTAAAATGTAAATTAAATCGTTGATCACATATGAAAATAACGATCAAGAGATATCAAGATAAAACCTAATTAATTGAAATGCTACATCGGTGTAACGTCTGGGGACAGTAGCTATTACTAGCACATGTACAACTTGCTGTTACAGGACAAGTATGCGATCGGTAATATGTTTGTTCTACGAAAGTGTATTATCAAATAATGTACAACAATGATTTTTTTAACTAACCCCTCTGACTTCCTGGTTGCACAGCTGCAGCATGTTTTGTGGAAAATTGGATAGGGATCATCACACTATCACTTTGCTTTTATTGATTGAAAAACTTAAATACACTTCGAACAATTTCTCCTTCTTCACTGTGCACAAGATTAATTTTACATTTTTCAGACATATGTACTGATATGCCACTATATTGTCTCGGTGCAAACAAACAAATGTTCGTGACACGCAGTTCCTGTCACATCGATGTTTGCTACAATGTATTTCATATGTCACAATAATATACCTTGTAGATGCGCTGTGCAAAACGACACGACCCGGACAGATAAACTCTAGTTGTCACATTCCGGCTGACGAGACTGTACGCAGTGCTTGTCGCAACAGCCAGGCTATTTGCTAGCTAGGTTTGTCGATCAGTAGCCTTATCTGCTCAGATTATTTCAAGAAATAGTTTAAAATTCACTATTCGAAATCGCTTGAATACTTTGGGAAGCTGGTATTTGTTTTTCGAATACGAATACTACAGATTTATTATTAAAAAAATACTTCAAATTTTCAATATTTGCAAACCCTTAATGTCACATAATGCACACGCGGCCCAACTTGCCGGACACATGCGCGACATATGTACCACTGAAAGATTTTTGCTCCAATTTTTTTTCTTTTACTGTTTTATTATTATTATTATTATTATTACAATTATTATTACAATTATTTTAAAAATGGAGGTACAGTGAAACCCTCTTACAAAGTTTCTCATTAAAGAAGTTTCCTGATTAATAAGTTTAATAATTTTGTACCTCGTCTATATGAACATGTATAATTAACCCTTTTAATAAGTTTTCCTGGTTAATAAGCATTATTTCTTTCCATCCCACCCCATCATAAATGTCTTAACATAGTTTTACTGTATTTTGAACAATTTCACAAGCCATTACTTTGTATTAAACCAATTATTTAAAGCATCTTTACAAGTCTGTGTGATAAAAATAGCTAAAACAAAGTAAATGATGCACATAGTGAATTTATGTTTCATGATAGATTAGGTTAGAATACTCGTACAATTTACTACACACGCCATCTTCATTATGGTAGCTTTGTATAATAATAACTTTTGACTCTTTCGCTGCGGATAAAAAATCTTAATTATTAATTATTTTTTTTGTAAACAATTAATTTTTGGTTAATTTGAAGCGAGAAAGCCATATACCGTTTACAATGTCATTTAATTTGGTGTTCGACTAAAGTCGCATGTCGCAGTTTAGCAATATTTTGTATGTTCGACTATAGTCTAATGTCGCAGTTAAGGCGTTAAAGAATAATTCAAATAATGTGTGGAGCACATCTTGTAACTATTTAAACAGCGTGTTTCGTGTTTTCACATCTTCGGACATAACTTACGTGATTTAAGAAAACATGGTGTTGACGAAACAGAACAGCTGGATTCACAACCACATTTAACGTACGTAAAAAACACACACGTATGTTCAGTGTTAGAGATTGGATTCATAACAATATTTAATCTAGACATGTGCTGAAATTGTTTATTTTATAACAAAATGTCGGTAATAAATTATTGTAATTTATTTTTAATTTTTGGAAGCGAATTAAATAATAAATTATCATAAGATAGATGATTTCTCAATGTAAATTGATATTTAATTGAGTCTTACATTTGCACATGTTGCATTCACAACTACCACTTAGCGTACGTACATACAAAGTAGAACGTTGATGAACTCTATTATGTGTGTACACACGCTACACAAAGATGTGAACGCTAGCATGCACGCACCGTGTTTCTACTTTTACACGTATGTACGCACGTATGCTAAGTGCTAGTTGTGAATCCAGCTTAAGTGTATTTTCCGGGTTCACGGTCACCTGCATCTACAACTGAATGGTAAACATAGGCAATAATATGCAGTGTTGTTACCAAAAAAAATACTGTTATCTTTCATTGTTTACCATTTTTAAATGTAAATAATTAATATGGCAAACATTGGCCATTTCAAGAAGAATATTTGTATTTAAATTATGTGAGTTTCAAACTAGCACTTATGGAAAGAAGTTTCTTTCTACTTGAAAAAGTGGTTGTAATCATTGTTCTACAAACGATAAACAAGGTCACGTTCTGTGAATAAAATAACCTAAAAACAAAAAATTGGAAATATTATGTACCATGACTAGAATTTCATGCTGTTATTTTTGTGTCCAAGATGCCTAAACCAACAGTGCACGTACAGCAACAAGCGGCCGAGTTCAAAAGTGAAGGACTTTATGTGTATTCTCCAACTCTTATGTGCCGTTTTTGTAACTGTGTAATTTTGTATGAAAAAAAAGTTGCTGTAATAAAACCTATAAAAACACATCAACCTTTTTAAAAAACATAAGAATGCTGAATCAAAACTATTATTCAAATGGCTGTGCTTGCCAGCCTAAATAGAGCAAAAGGAGGAAATTGGCAGTTGACGAACTTGCAGTCAAAACTAGTGAAGCTTTCTCAAAAGCAAACATTTCTCTGGTAAAGCTAGATTATCCTGTTATAAGAGAATGAATGAATGAGTTTGTTGAAGGCAAGTTTAATTTCTAAATTTAATGATTTCAGTGACAATTAGGCATGTAGTGAGGTGTTTTAAAAAGGATTAAGACATTGGGAATTTAAATTGTATTGTCTTCATATGTTTATTTTAGGGGCTGGAGACTTACTTTGCATTAAATCTCTTAGGACCGGTTTAGCAATGTCTGGTTTTGTTTCGATTATCATCTGATTAAATTGTAAGTGATTGTTAGCAGTGTTTTGTGTTTCTCAAGTTATGGTTAACTTAAAACTGCTGTTTAATAGCGGTAACCAATGGTTAAGTTAAACACAAGTAGAGTTAATCAGAACTTTTTACAGATATGGCAGATTGTGTTTTTAAGCAATAAAACATAACCCTTGTGATGAAAACATGATTATGTGTTATAAAATCAGAAAAATTTATTGAATGTGAAGGTATACTAAGGAAGTCTTTATTTCTTGCATTTTTATTGAATAACAGTTTCATTCGAAATGAATGTATCACTGCCAATACAGAAGTTGTTTTACAACTAACGTTATGGCAGACATAATTTTTTAAAGATGATGATTGCAAACAAAACTCAATATTTGTATTCCCAAACCGAAAAAATTCTTGACGGTAGATGACAATTTTTGTAAAGATATTTTATCTGCACAAACATATTAACTTACCTACCGCGAGAAACACGTTTCATGTTTTAACATTGATAATTAGCCTAATTAGCTTATAAAATGTATGTTGCTATTCTTTTCTATTATTGTTTTAAATAGTTCAGAGGAAGAGGTTAGTTTTGGTTAGGTTACACAGAAGACCCACTTATTTTTTGTAAACGGATGTGAAAATTGCATAGATGATTGCTAGACCATAAAGAAAATTAAACACAGCACAACTGCATCTAAACTGTTTTTTGTTCAACGATTAACACATGACAACAAAATGCAGTAATTTTCAACGCCTCATAATTGAAACAAAGATTGTTATTACTGAAAAGAAATCTTCAATTAATATTTGGCTTCATTAATGAGAGGTTATGCATGCCGAATATAAATAAGATGAACATAGAGAAAGTTTCTTGCAGTAATTTTACACATTATAATCGGAAATTGCAAAGCAATATTTGGCAAAACCATTACTGGTGAAACAAAATTGAAGTTTCACTGCAAGCCTGCTTACTTTCGTCCATGTTTATTACGAAATTTTACTTTCTCGTACAAATCTGTTTGTTCAGGCCATTTTGATTGCCTGAAGCTTGAATTTGCCGCCTCTTGCCCTTGGGTTGCAGTGGCGTTATCTTGGGCGCCATCTTGGAGAGACAGTCGTTACAATGGAGTAATCATGGTGAGTCGCGCGTGCTTGTGCTCGTCAATTTGCATTTTGTTTTGTATACAGTCCACTTTTGTGTTCGCCGAGCCCAGACATTTTGGTTCTCCGGGCCGGATTGCGCCAGTGTTCGTGGTTAGCGGCGGTTTATGCGTGGCGTGGTTTGTTTCGTTCGCATCGTGTATGACGGGCGAGGATTGTTCGTACGAATATGCCAGCCAGTGAGGTGTGAAAAGAACTCCTAAGAGAAAAAATACTTCATGTTGCCACATGTTTAGTCGTACTTCGATATCCTAATTGTGTTTGTTAACATAAGTTTTTTGTTGTGTTGGTTATGAAGCCAATGTCGTCGAGCGTCGTGAATGCGAATCGAGTCGAAACGATATATCGATTGTTGTGAGAGTAATATCAACTATCGATCGCACAACGAACAGACCATTGTTTACATTTACATGTTTGTGTGCGCGCCTCGTACGACTGGATGCAGCTACGCGATTGCTTACTGCTGAATTCTGTTTGTATACGTTTGTACGCTCACACAGGCTATGTCGAATAAGATTGAGGTTTTGGCTGGCCGCCTGGAGCGTGCGGAAAATAGGTTGAAACGTGCAGCGACCCTTGCTGACAAGGTCAACAGTGACGCCTCACAGCTCAGATTGTTTATCTCCACGTGTCGAGATCTGCCTGAACTTAAGACAAGTTTTGAGAACGATCACTTATCATTTGAACTTCTATGTAAACCAAAGGGAAAGGCAGACTTTAATCAAGCCAAACATACCAAAAGGCTTGACGAGTTTTATGATCA
>PNEQ01051098.1:0-64847 GCA_003012365.1 Medauroidea extradentata
AGAGGACAACAATAAAACTAATTTAAAAAAAAACAAGATAGAAAGTTGAGCCAATGAGGGTAGCTAGGTATCAAGACAACGGACATTAACCAAGATGGTGGGTAGACCGTACACATTTAATTACGAGACACATACTGAACAGATCCGGTGATCCGGCTCCAAGGCTCCTGCAATAGAAGGAACTATACTACACTACTAACGTATATTTTACTTACCCAAAAGTTTTCTTTCAAAAACTCTAACAGAAGATTTTATTGGCAATTGCTGTATTCGTGTGATCAGCAACAGTAAAACGGTGTGAATTTATAGTAATATTGTTTTAATTGTTTTACCAACTAGTGTCGTTTGTTTCTACAGTACAATTTTAACTTTATTGTTTTAAATAAATTTTAAAAATTGTCTTCTTACACAGGGATTTGTGTTTACATTAAAGGCAGAGTACCGACGGCTGCAGTTTCTCCTCATAATTTCTCCCTATAGTTTCCAGCGGATTCATCTGCGTCGTTAAATGATAACCAGCACAAAATATGATTAACATATTTGGGAACAGGCAAACTTATTGAGAGAAATTGTGTAACAATTTACAGTTTAAATTGTATAGTGAAGAAACACGAAATTTATAAAATGTATTTCTGTAACGCAATGGACTCGAGCATCAATTTAAAACGTATTTTCTAATTGGTGCATTCATATTGTATATTTTGAGGCAGATAACTATTTGCTTCCAATTCTGTTCGTATAGGAAGTCCCCGACTCAACAAGCAACCACAATAGAGTTATGATAATTTAACGAATTAAAACATTTTTAACGTAATGTGAAGCAGGGAGTGTACGACTACAACAGTTTTCACCATTTGTTTAACAGTAGAACTGCCTCAGATAAACAGTTCGCGCTAAAATAGTAGAAATGCAAGCAAAAAAGCATGTTCGAAAACAACGAGGAATCAAATTTCGAAAAGCACAAAGAAATTTGCACGCAAATTCGAGCTGGGGTTTTGGGCGTAAACACTTTCCGCCGTGTTTTGATTGCTTAATAAACGAATTTCCATTTTGATGACAGTCGAGCGGCCGCAGGGAGAGGGTGGGAAGGTGGATGGGGGAGTCGACCGAAATTCACTCACGGAAAATCCGATATCATTCGCGTGTTTTTGCGATTCGGGGCGCCATTTAAACTAAACATTGCGTCAGTTAACGGCTCTCGATCGTCGGCCAGGGGGAGTGGGGAGGGGGGAGAAAAAAATCTCGCAAAATGGTGATGGCGCTATGATCAAACGGTGATGTCGGGCCGCTAACAAATTGGACAAATGAAAAGTTCACTCGCGGATGGAAAGTGGGGCAATATAACTGGCTTGTTTGCAAACAAAAGTGTTCGGCGCCCGTTTATTTATTTATTTTTTTTATCCGAGGCTGGTTGTGTTTCCCGTTCCGAGTCCTATGAAACACAAAACGCGAGAACTGGTAAAATATTGTTGGGAAAAACACGCGGACAAGTGTTGTTCGTTGAAACATACAAATTAAAATTTGGACGGGGAGAAAATAATGGGGAGCCGAACCGATGCTCCCCGCCCGTGTAATGGCAGAACTCGTCCCACTCGACCGCTCTTGTATGGCTCTTTATTTAGTCGCCCGCCACGTGCAGGGAAAAAAAACACGGCTGCTGTAAATACAGCTATATAATGCCAACCATACGAATTCACAGAAAACAATAATGTCGAATACTCACTTCAGAAATATCGAAAACTGCATTTCCGTTCATATTTAGAAATAATTTTCAACTAAGCCAGTAACACATATATTGTACGTGTACTTGAATCATGACGGGAAATGTTTGTAATTTTTCCATTTTTATGGGCCACATTATTGATAATTCAAATCTTCGTACGTAGTTCTAAGCACAGTTAAATAACGTTTTATTTTTACATTGGTTTTCATGTAGAGTTCACGAACTCATAGCAATTTGTTGTACACAAACACACACACATACACACACACACATATATATATATATATATAAAATCAATTCAGATAAGCAAAGTGAAAACATAAAAAATTAAAATAAGACTGATTAAGTTACCACATATGCATACAGTAAAGCAACCCCTCCTACCGAGATATTTTCACAAATATTAGTACCTAAACCGGTAAAATATAATGTTAACTTTTCTGTAATATGCCGGTATTTCCTTCTAGCAGCTGTCGTGAAATCAGTTTCATACATTTCTACAGAGCATAACTACTTGTTTCTTTGGTAGGGAAACCTTACTAAGGGTAAAAGTGGCTGAATTTACTTAGAAAAAAAATTTAAATAACTTATTACCCACGTTGTCAGCACTTACTGCTTGCAGACCGGCAATGGAAAACACAGAAAAATTTGTTAGCGTGTATATTTAATATGCAACTATAAAAATTTTATATTTCAATTAATTTCTCCAAATTAATCATAACGACAATTTTATGAAAAATTTAATTTTTTTTAACGAAAATGAATGCCGTGTAAAATTTTATTCACTCCATATGACTTAATAACTTTATACACTTTTATTTACTGATTATTTACAAACATAACTTGACCATCCAGCATTTATCATTTCCTGACACTAGCATATTTTCTTTGATAAAGACATTGTAAGTTCGAGGAAATAGTTGACTTTTTGCTAGACTCCAACATGCTATGTATAGCACTGAAGGTTTGTTATTGATATTTAGAGATTGAGGTTTATCGCGTAAAACTTGACTGTTGGATTTCAACACACGTTCAGCTTACAAGATGATAACTGGCTTTCGCTTATGCTTGGAGCTATTGTCATATTCGACTGAGCCAATAAGAATCCAGCTATTGTAATATTCGATGCCTATTATTGGTCTGCAGACAGCCATGTTGTGTCATTACTCAATCATGCATATAACTACAGTGTTTTCAAGGTTATGTTGGCACAAAAAATTTTCGCTATATGCCATCACCTCTATTGATATTGAGTGTTGTTTATTCGAAACAATGTTCCTCTCTTCAGCGAACCAAGATAGATCTATACAGCCAACTTTAACACAGAACTTGTGTGATTCGTTCCAAAACTGTTCACACGTGTCAAGGATTTCATCATACAATTATCGTAGGATAATGATACTGCAATTTATTGGAGACTATATGTTGACTTTAAAAATACTTCCGAGATTTTCCAACGTCTCTACTAATTTGGTCTCCGGTCTTGGAAATCCATTTTCATGGACAAGTGACACTGCGAGCGAACATTACTGAGTCGCAGAAGAAACAGAGTAATGTAAAGTGTTTAATACTACTAGAAAAAAATAAACAAAACGGCAGATCTCTCTTTTAGCTCTGCTCTCTCTCTCTCTCTCTCTCTCTCTCTCTCTCTCTATATATATATATATATATATATATATATATATATATATATATATATATATATATATATATATGTATACACACATCAGTAATTCAGAATTTTTACAAAGAATTTATGAAAAGGCTCTTACTAACAATACTCAAACATACGTTTTGTAAATGTACTACAATTGTTTGAAGTGTCAGTAAAATTGGTTTTGAAACTAGTTTATAAGAAAAATGTGCAAGAAAAATATTTTTAAACAGGACACGCTGACGAAATTAAATTGTTTTCTGTTCATGGACATTAATTGTATTCGTGCTGATATAGTATATTGAATATTCATAATACACTTGGTTACATAGGAATATTTTGTTTTACTGTATGGCTGAAAAATTATTTAAATTAGTTTATAAGTCCTTAAGTTAAGATGTAGAAACAAACTACACAATAGCGTGTCAAATGGTCACCTGGCCAAACATGTTATAAATTAAAATCGGGCAGCTTTAGCAATGCGGCGAAGAAATGCGATCGTCTCTCCACCTCATGTCTACAGATACCAGCATAATAAATATTTTAATTGACTTCAGAATTAATCTGCCAACATAAACATGTGGAAAAAAATTTTGTTTTATTCTGCGAATAACCTTTCTTGAATGTGACAGTCGAATGGACCATACGCATACAAAAACTACAGTACGTCGAACAGAAACAGTAGGAATGAATGATACAAGAAAATCAGTTATATTAACTTAAAAACTTATTTCCAAAATGCGTGATGTTTGCACCTGATGACACAAGGTTATTATTCGCACTCTTTTTTGTAGCATAGAAACGTGCGGTATTAATCCGTAACACGTTTGGTCTCGTCACTCACTAGAGAAGGATCGCTATTGCTCTTAATTACCCTAGTTCCTGCCGCACATACTCAGAGAGTGAGCTACAAAAATAAACCAGCACCAGCGTATTATGTAGTCGCTGTCCTTCCGTTACTTCCCATTAATTACTCTAAACATTTAATTTCAGCAAAGTATTGGATAACTAGAGACGTTCGAAATTGCCGCTATTGTATGGGAACAGACATGAGTTCGTTGATCTGAACATCATCCTTAACCCAATATGGGATGTCACTGGCCACCCGTCCTTATCTGATGTCATTTACGTATAATGACTTCTTTACTTGCAGTAGGTTACTATGCCGTGGAAATTTTATTTATTTACTTTTTCCGTGAAATTAGTCCCCGCAGCAAGCCCCGACTTTGTAAGTTAATGGAAGAGCAATCGCACAATAGCTTGCAGTGTATCTACAGTTAGAAATAACGCAAAGTTTTCTAAACCTTCTCACATTTACAGTACGTGTCGTTAATTTAGGATCATTAGCAAATATAACAAAATGTGTACCTGCTTTTAAATTATTGGTGCTATCTATGTTGAAAATTTTTGAATATTGCACTCTGAAAAACACAAAATTTTAAAGTTAGGACATTGAATTTGGATCATAACTTCCCGTTGTATTAATTTTCAAATGTTTACAAAAATCTCTAATTTTCTTACGTTTTTAGTTGAAAAAAAATATGCAGACACAATTTAAAGAACATATATTTTCTCACCTATTTTTTACTAACTACATTTAAATAGATGTAAAAGAAAAAAAAACATTTGAGTGCCATAAAATACTTGTAAACAACTTTTTTATTTTTCTTAACAGAACATTCATTGAACGGGAAATAATTTTGCTAAAATTTAATGTTTTTTATTTTTGTACCAGTGGAGCTATCGAAGCCGGGTTTGCGGCACTACAGTAGATACAGAATATTAGTAGCGCCGCAAACCCGGTTTCGATAGCTCCACTGGTACAAACATAAAAAACATTACATTTTAGCAAAATTATGCTTTATTTCCCGTACAATGAGAGTTCTGTTAAGAAAAGACTAATAAAGTGCTCATTTTGACGTGAACAGAATTTTACACGGCAAAAATGTTTTGGGTACTACAAAGGGAAAATGTACTTTAAGCTGTTTAGCTTTCAGTACAGATATCTTGATTTAGATCGAAGACAGGCTTAAAACAAATATATTCTATGTTACATTTTTCTTTTTGGTATGTTTTATTAGAGAACAAATAATATTTATAGGCCTCAAAGTGGTTTAATCTTTGAAAAAAGCGAGAAAAGTGACCATTACAATAGAGAAAGTGAGAAAAAATTTATCTCCAGGAAAATAAGTTATTAAATAGTGACTAGGAATAATTGTTACGAAAAATTCTTGGTTGCAGTAAAACAGACTACTAGATTAAATATTGGTCAGTTAAATTCTGACAGTAACGCTTGCTAATTTAAAATACACGAGTTACAGATATTAAGCCAAGAACAAAAAATTACACACAAGAACAATTATTTGTGTTCCTAAGATGAAGTAAATAATTTACTTTGTAGAAAATAAAAAACTTGGCATAAAATAGTGTACATTACTTTAAAATAAAGACTTCTAGTGAACTATTTGAATGGAAAAACAAAATTTGCTTACAAAATTATATTTGAGACAAAAATTAGTGTTTTTAGATCGTGTCCCTCGACTAACGATAAAACGCGAGACTGGAGCGAACCGCACGCAGGTGTCTCCGGGAGAAAGCAAGGGCAGGAAGGTCGGTTCGCAGCTTCACAAGGGATGATGGTGGAAGGGGTGAAGGAGACAGGAGGTGGGGAGGAATAATTCAGGGGGCGCGGACACGAGACGTCGGCGTGTCGTCGGTGGCGCGTGCAACATTAACCAGGCACAGCGGGCGTCGACACAGCTTCGCGCCAGGGGCTTAGAGATTTGTTCAACCTCGGAGACGTGAATGTTGCAGCGCGCCGGCCACCACGCAGCTACGCCCTTAGTTTATTCATCTGGTCGCGTACGTGCGGCCGGAGGCTGTAAAACCTCTACCTTGCTCGATAATGCTTCATCAGTTCAGCTATATTGTCTACCACCCCCTCTCCACGGCCAAACTATCACGTGACAACCCTACACAGTAAAAAACTCGTACTTATACGAGAAGAAGCTTATTAACTAATCTATAAACACTTATCAGTCTGGCCACTACAAGAATGTCGCGGGTTATTAAACTGGTCTAAATTTTCCAAATATCCGAGGTTTATAATTAATATGAAATAAAATTAAACTTCGACGGCCTGTCACATTTTACAAAATATTCTGTAATTCTACAATTATTTTTTAAACTGGATGCCAAAGTAATTGTGACACTTCTTATGAAATGTTCAGGAATTTATTTGTAAGTGTACAAAACTGTTAGCAAATATAGACATGTTTGTCTATTCACAAGTATTTGCTGTGAAGTTTACAATATTCTTGTAAACTTACAAAAAAATTCTTTTTGGAAACAATTTTGGAAAGTTTTTTTTTTTTGTGAAAGTACGAAACAATTTTTGACTGTGTACACGTCACAGAGGTTGGCACAAGTCCACGGACCACAAAAAACACTTCACCTATGCCACTAGGCCCATCGAATTTTTATAAAATTTATTTTATACGAACTTGTTTCAATTTCTTGCGTGCATGTCTCCAAGTTTGCTTCTTGAGGGTTATTGCAAGCACGTCTTTATGCAGAAGCGTCTGTTATTTGACTTCGCCAGCCAGAATGAATAAGGTAACTGCAACGACACACGCCTGTTGTATGCGGGTAGAAATACGAGACGCTGAGAGTTAAATACACCCAATCACTGACCACGAAGCTAAGTTGCAGATGTTCACTTAAACGTGGACACGCTATTAACGAAATAAGGAGTGACACAATCAAGTTACATTGACGGCTAGCTGGTAGTCAAATTATCCTGCGGTAAAATAGCACCCTTAATTACAAAATTCTCTATTTACAAAGTTATATTTGAATTATTCTTTCAATCTGAGTGTATTGCGAAATTTTGTAAGCGAAATTTGCCAGGTTACAGAAAAATCCAAAATAATAAATAAAAACCAAAAATTAAAAGTCAGTATTTGATGTAGTGGAAAACCGTATAGTATACTTGCAATTCGGTAAGAAATTCACATTTTCTTGTCCGGAAAGGCAACATAAAAACCAAAAGTAAAACGAATAAACGAAGTACAATGTCGGAAATGAATAAACCTAGTCCTTGTATCCAGAATCAGGTGTTTGCAAAGTGAGCACAAATATGGACGAGGATAACTATAATAATTGAATATATATATATATATATATATATATATATATATATATATATATAGACATAGGCGACATAACAAAGAAAACATGGGTGAAAGAAGGCTTCCTTAAACTATAAAAGATTTGAATGGGCTGTTAGCGGGAAACTGAGTATTTACTTAAGGGTCTCGCAAGATGCATTAATCACTGACAAGTATATTATATTGCGAACTCATGCGTTTAATTTTGAAATCGATAAATAACTACGCTGTATTTATTACTCCCTATTGTTTATTTACAACTATTAAATGAAACGTGAACAAACCGAATCTAAAATGCAGAGTAAATAGTGGGAATAGATTTTATACAATAGGCCATTGGTTACAGGAATATTTATAATATTGTTCGTAATTGGGGAAAAAACTGTAACAGTAGTGACAATATAATTTTCAACACATTAAAGAATATATTTACGAGGCAATAAACTATTTTTGATTATTTTGCTAATTTAAGTTACATAATACGGGTAAGAACAATTCTTAGCATTCAGTTATTTTTTTTTATTTTCCTTAAAATAAGCTAATGCAATACGTATCATTGTTAAATTTTAGAAAACCTTAACAAATGACATAGTAAATTGTTTGGGTCACACGTGTGTGGGTGAATTTAAGGCTTTCATATGTTCCACATATACACTTTATTGTAGTTAATCTCCTGATCATTTCCGAGCCGTGATCTTGGGAATATGTTGGAGAAAGAATTCATTAACCTGAACAAATTCCTCAATTTACTTCAAAATTGGACTCATCAAACTAAAAACACTTTACGACACTGAAAATGCATATTGACCAGTTACTTGTTTGGTATTTCTTACCATTACTTCATACGAAATTAGCCTTCACTGGGCACTTAATAGCTCGACAGACAATACAATTGGTTTATACATGGAAAAATTGATTCACTGCTAACATAAGAGGGTTACATATTTTTAAGTAAAGATACAGTTTACTGTAATAGGGTGGAATGTGTTGGTAGCTTGAATGATATAAGGTAAGATGTGTTTGCTTCCAGACGTGATCAACTTCGGCGTGAGCAGGCTGGTGCAGAAGCAGGAGGCGGAGGACGGCGACGACTGTCTCAGCAGCAACAACAACAACAACCACCTGCAACAACACGGCAAGGACGGCGACGTCGAGGCTCTGCGGAGGAGCTGCAGCGACGTGACGACGATGACGGAGTCCAAGTGCCGCGAGGGCAGCGTATCGCCAGGTCGGAGGTCGTGGGCAGGCGCGCAGGCCAGGTCGCGCTCCACGTCGCCGGAGCTGGAGGTGGACAGCCCGCCGCACTCCCCTTCACCCCCGCCGCCACCACGGAGGCCGCCCTCCGTCGACCACAAGCCCAAGAAGTCCGAGGCGTTCAGCGTAAGCGCACTGCTGCGACCCGACAACCCGCGACCCCCACCCAAGTCCCCCACCACCGCCTACTCCGAGACCATCTCCGTGACGCGATCCTTCCTCTACCCGGGCCTACCGTTCGCCGACCTGCTGATGAAGACGCACCAGGAGCCGCACGACTACCCCGCCAACTCTCCCGCCTTCGCGCCCCGGCAGTTCGTCGCGCCCGGGGGATTCGGCTTCCCGCCCGGACTTTACCCCACCGCGGCGTCGCTGCAGCAGCAGCCCACCTCCGCGCCCGTCAAGGCCTCCGACCTGGTGGACGGCAACAGAAACTTCCTCGCGTCGCCGTCGCTGTACTTCAGCCTGGGAGCTGTGCAAGCGGCAGCGGCGGCGGCGATGGCCGGGTCGTCAGGGTCTCCAGGGGGCGCCCCCGGCCAGGCCTACCCCACCGACCAGCAACAACAGCAGCACCCCGCGACGGCTGAGGAGCTGTTTCGACTGAGGCA
Organism: Medauroidea extradentata; assembly: GCA_003012365.1. Lineage (NCBI taxonomy): Eukaryota > Metazoa > Arthropoda > Insecta > Phasmatodea > Phasmatidae > Medauroidea > Medauroidea extradentata. The sequence goes on from PNEQ01051098.1 coordinate 9,409, forward strand.
CCACTTCATGGCGGCGGCCGGGCAGCCACACCCGCTCTCCGTGGCCGACCACCCGCACCACCATCATCACCACCACCACCTGCTGATGAGGGGTGCGCCCGGTGTCGTACCCATCGGCGACGTCTACTCCTGCATCAAGTGTGAGAAGATGTTCTCGACGCCGCACGGCCTCGAGGTGCACGCCAGGCGCTCCCACAATGGCAAGAGGCCCTTCGCCTGCGAGCTATGCAACAAGACTTTCGGGCACGAGATCAGCCTCAGCCAACACAGGTGAGTTCCAACCACCACCACTCTACCCCTTCCCTCCCCGTTACCGTAATATTTATCCTTCGTGCTTTTTCCTCATGTTTCAATAGTTAGAAAAATTATATAATTTGACAATGTAATATTAGAGTAACTATTGAAGTGGCTTAACAGAACTCGCTTTTAAAGTACTATTATTTTTATGTATGTTTATCTCAAAAATGTGTCTTCATTGTAATAGTGGTTTTGTATGTGAACTTCGGCTCCTCATCAGTACAATGAAATTTTCTGTATTAAATATTGTATTTAAAAATACAGAATAAGCACTAAGTAAAGCGTATTGACAAAAACGTTATTGTCTATTAGGGAGTAGGTAAAAAATTAGAATATAAAATTAATTTTTGTAAACTCACAAGAGTTCATTCTTTAAATTTAGTATCAATGTGTAATAACTTAGCTATACAACGTAGAAAATGCTAATAGAATCAATTATAAGACTAAAACATTTTTATAAACTTAGTGCAAAATTTTTGTAACGATCATAGAAATATGCATGATATTTAGTTGTTTACGTTTCAGTTATAATTATAAAAAAATGTTCACAGATGAAAATAATGTAATGGATAAAGGAAAGACACTTTCTACTATAAATGACACTGATAAGAACACAGCTTCAGAACTCCGACACCATGACAATTCAAAGAGAAAACGAGTTTGATAAAACCTTGTGAAGTTGCTTCTGCTAGTACTTATTTATTCAGTGGTTAAGGTGCAAGGCAAAATACGAAGAAATACCACCCTAGTGAACCGGTTACAATGGAGCATAACTTTATTTTTTACTGTAGGTGCTTACTTCCCTGCACGTCTTTGTCTTCAGTGCGTTAACTATGAGCGACAAACAATTTGGTACGCGGTAAGGGTACTCAATATGTAATTATCTACCCATTATAATGTTAACGAGCGAGGTGGTTAAACGGTAACATGTCGAAGCATATTTTGGAGAATCCGGGTTGAATTCCCGTCTACAGCCATCCTGATTTCAGTTTATCATGATTTACCGAAATCTCTTCAGGAAAATGTTGAGAAGGTTCCTTAAGGTGGCCGCCTGCCTAGGCCACCGAGTGGCGTGCAGAGCTTTGGCCGTTAGCTCTAAATCTGAATTATTGAATATTTACTGACTCACGCTGATGGATGGAGCAGTTTCAGCAATTTGAATAAGTGAAAATAGTCACTGTTGAATTAGTGAATAATCACTGATTTCCTTTAAGAGTGCCAAAATCTCACAAGTTAAACAGTAAATGTTACCTTCTTTACAGTTGTTTTCAAAGAATAGTTTTCACTTATTGAATCAGTGAAAAATTTCTGGAAAATCTGTCGAAATTCACTAATTAACTTGTGAAATGTTGGCATTCTTTATCGGAATCAGCGAATTGTCACGGATTTCACAGTGGTTTCTCACTTATTCTATTTGTTGAAACTGCTTCATCCATCGGCGTGAATCAGTGAATATTCACTAATTCATATTTAGAGTGTACAAGAATATCCGAAGACTTCTGAATGAACATAGTGATGTCTGCTTAGGAGTAGCACTTAAAGAACGGTACAAGTGTGTATAGTCTACCCGATTCAAGTTCACCACTACTCATTATAGCTAGAGGTACGAGTATTTCGCGTGTTGATTGTAGGTCAGGTTGTACTCCAATAACCTGCATATCACTGAAACTTCCGTGATTAGACGACAGCTGTTTATGCACACATTTGGAGGTTGCAAGCCAGTAGTAAAAAATTCAATAATTCGTGAGGCTAACTACTTGCACGGTTAGGAGTCAATGGATATTCGACTTTGGCCAGTGCGTGTATATGACTCTTTGCTGCCAGATTAATACGCGAAATACTCGTGCCTCTAATCATATTATATTTTCTAATGGGTGGAAAAGACGAAAATGTGTATTTTTGCTGTCTTCTGAAGGTATGGAAGTCTTGGTTCAGATATTTTAAAATGCGTAGGTGCGTACAATACACCTTCAACTAGAATATTACGTCATAAAGTAATCACTGAATGTTTCACACAGGAGAGTAGTCAGCGCTAGGAGAATGCACGTCAGTGCAATGAGACGCGCCTAGAGGCTAGGGTAACGTGCTGTCTCGTCCTTCCACTTCCGCACTTCTAGGTTCTGAAAGCGCTAAATACGGCCACCTAGTGGCCACCTAAACATAGGCCATGGCCGACTCTTCTCCCAGTCCTTGTCCTTGTACCAAGCTGTGTGCCAGCGTCTATACTGACCTCGCTGTCAAGTCGTAAAGCCCACTTAAATAACGTATCACTAAATACGATGGTTTGTCGCGGGAAAACTTGACTGATTGCTGAACTCCTACATACGTTCAGTCTGCCATAGATTACAGGACTTCGCATGTACGTGTAGAAGTTACCCTATTTAGCTGAGACAATAAGAATTCTGCTCTTGGTAGTCTGCAAACAACTACGGAGTGTCAGATGTGTGTCACCCGATCATACATGTTGCGAGAAACTACAGTGTTTTCAGGGGTTGACACAAAGAATGTTTGCTATATACCGCGGCAGATTTCCTATTGGCCTGGCTGCCAGCTAGCAGGACACTGCAGTACGCTGATTGGCAGTAGGTGTTTCCGCCAGAGTACCATATTGTTGGCGTGTGTGCCTGTGTTTGTCGTCCTACCTGCCAATTCACCTCTCTGTTGCTAAGTATTCTGTGCTGGTGTTGTCTGTTAATAATATTAAATAATGCTCTTATAAGCAAGAGTGTAGTTTTAATATCCCACTGTGTCTTGAAGTTTAAGTCACTTCTTTTCTGTCAGTATTTCTATATAATTGGTAACATTAGTGACAGCTAGTGTGCGATGCTGGGGGGTATTAGTACAAGTATTCTAGTATCGTTATACGTAGGGATGGGAGCCAGAGGCCACAGTGAGTTATTCAAGCAGAAAAGGTGGTGGGGGGGGGAAGAGAGAGAGAGAGGTTGGCCAGTGGATGTGCTGAGGTCCAGGGTCACGTGACGACTGCTGAATTATGCAGAGCGTGTGTGACGTTGCGTGTGGACACTACCGCACGCCGCGCGTCTTCCTGTCCGTCTGCATTTTCTCTGCTCGCCGTCTTCTGGGCCTAGATATGCTTCTCGTTCTGGTGTTTGGCTCTATAACTATCGCTAATGTTAATTTATACCACAGGTTAGGAATATATTCGTATTTATTATGGAAGAGTTTTGTAAGGGACAATTTCCGCCGTTAGGTGCGCTGGTATCGGTAAGGAGACTTTTAATATATGAGAGTAATAAAAGTAATGTTAGCTGAACTAGACAAAGAGAAAAATTACATTATTTAATACTTTTACTATAAAGTAATGTCTTCCAGATTTATACACTGTAAAATAGCTTCTTAAACTGCGATTGAAATTTTAAAACGACACATAGTATTGAACACTTATCATACTTCAGCTTGTAAATACAGCAAATTTTGAAAATAGTTCTATATAATTTTAGTAACATCAGTATATATGTTGTAGTTCCTAAAAATTATAAAAAAAAAAACAGAAAAACTTACTTTCTTAACAATCCTGCGCGTAAAAAATATAATTTCACTATCGCATAAGCTCTCTGAGGTTGAAATGACGACCATTGATTTTACTCCTTTGCCGATAACAGTGGAATTTGAATTATCTCTCGCCGAACTAATAACATAGAACTTCCAAACATTACAAGCGCGCTGTTTCGTGCTCTTCCTTACAACATTGCAGACAGGTTGGCGGTAAAATAATAATAATAATTTAGTTCTCCACAACGAATCAATTTTAAAGACAGCTATTTCAAAGAAATAAATTGTACACTAAATTTTCTTAGGGAATTATTTCACAGACAGAAATTTCCCTATGCCTTTATTTCCTCATATTCTATTGTGAAATACATTCCAATTTATGATTACTAAAAGATTTAAGATATATAATTGGCAATGATTCTCAATTTAGTACTACTCTTAAAGTAATTTCAAGTACAATACCTCTTCACTTAAAACAGTGATATTTATAACATATGCGTTGAGGATAACTGCATGTGATTTTGTTTTCTCATGCAAACTCTTTAGTTACTAGCTTTGTAGGTATAGTCCTTCTGCCAGCTCCAAATTCGAGTATTAATATTGATAACGATAGTTGCCTTTAACGTATATCACAATGAACGCACAGAAAAAGTGTTTTATTTGCCTAAAACATTTCTTTGGAGCTGTTTAGCGTACTACAACGAAATTTTTATTTACAACTAGCTGACCCGACAGACGTTGTCCTGTCTTAACGATGACTATTGAAATCGAATTGCTATAATTAATGTCGATAAATAAATCTCAAGGGCAGTCGCTAAGTGTTTGTTTTCTTGAAAATCCATGTTTTTCACATGGCCAGTTATATGTCGCCTGTTCCCGTGTCGGAATACCAACAAAACTATTTATATACTAAGAGTATTGTATATCATAAAGCATTAGAATAATAAACACACTTTTTTTATTAATTATAACAATTCGATTTCAATAGTCATCGTTAAGACAGGAAGCATGTAGACAAAATTATGGAAAACAATATTCGTATTTGTTTAGCATTTGACGAAATTATAGCATCCTCAAGGCGTAATGGCTCTGAACTAACCGTGATGTACACTAAGAAATTCAGTTTTCTTTATTTATTTTTTACCAATAAAATAATTCCGATCGAAGCATTTGTTTTAAACGATATTCAGATTTTTTACATCCTCTTTGTCAAATGTTTATATTGCCCAAAGCGCTAAGGTTAAATTAGAAATAATATTATATGGTTGTTAAGTATTCTTAAATAAGTATTCTTAATTTTTTTCTGCGCAATTTTTTAATTTTATTTTTAATAAGAACCTTTTCCTGACAATAACAAACACAACAACAAAAGTGAAATCGGTGCAGCCGTTCACGCGTGATGGCGTGACCAAGGGAAATAGGGATTCATTTATATATATAGATAGATAAAGAAACTTTTTCTAACATACATGGTGTAACTAATTTTAGCCTTCAAATGTTTCTTTTGAAAACATATTTATTTTCTTTCTAGTAAAGACAATAATATTTTCAACATAAACCTTGTCTTTCAAATATATCACAACTGATTTTACTATAAAGGTTACTATTTAACCATTTGAAAGCAAGACAATATGTTTGTTACCAGTGCGAAAGTTTTCTAGGTATAACGAACACGAGAAGAAAAATTACGAGACTTTATCTTCTGGGAAAATGTATACGTCAGAACACAAAGTTTTATTTTTTATTTTTTTTCTATGCATTTTCGAGTAGGGGCCAATACATATAGTCAAGGTTTAAAGATTTTTAAAAGTGTCTATAAATGAAAGTTAGTGTGTGCAACATTTCTAACTCGATAGGGTTTCGTATCATTTTGCAAACTGCTGCAATGCTATTCAATACCTTCCCAACGTTGAACATTTTATTATTAAGTGATGGTTTTAAAGTTTAACACAAAAATGTCCAAATAAGTTGTGTCCAGGAATATTAGTTTCCAGGCAATTTGACCGCCTCTTCCGATCGAACGACCAGGAAACGTTCCACGTTACGCAGCCACATCCAAATGAAGAAATGGTGAAGCGCTGTCTTGCTAAAACGCTAAACCTGGATGAATATGTGTGTCGTGAATTGTGGAACGACTACAATACGATTGCATGACCCTGGGATATTGTAGCAAAATAAATTTCTGAGACATTTCGTATTGACAGCACTGTAACACATTTTCATGAATGGGTCTTGAAGTGCAAGCCGTTACGTTCGAATTTCGCTAGCTCAAAATATGCAGATAGGAAAGTTTTTAGATTGCCGTCCACGGTAATATGTCCAATTTCAAACATTTAAAGACGTAATATATTTGAGAATATTTGCAGAGACTATACTATGTTCTATATCACACCATATAAGAAACATATTTTCGCGCGTCTACAGTTTACATTCAATGTTTATTGCAGGTGCCATTGTAGGTTAGTTACAAAATTCTCATATAAAATGCCCATCGTTGCCATAGTCACGAGTACATATGACAAATTCATTTACAAAGTAGCAAATTCGATACAGTACTAAGTATCAACATGAAATATTCTTTAGTCAAACTCTCATAATAACAAATGATAATATGTTTTGAAAGACATATTTAAAAGTGCAACGCTGCACTAAAGCAAAACATTAAAAAATGCGTGATTTTCCTGCCCGTATGAAGGGTAGGTTCTGACAGAAAAGCAGTTACCGTAGAGTCAAATATGTTGGCAGTTTACTTAACGCTTGTTTGCAGGGCTGTCCACAACGTGGAGAAAGTCTTCGAGTGTAAGCAGTGCGGCAAGTCGTTCAAGAGGTCGTCAACGCTGTCCACTCACCTGCTCATCCACTCGGACACGAGGCCATATCCTTGCCAGTTCTGCGGCAAGAGGTTCCACCAGAAGTCCGACATGAAGAAGCACACCTACATTCACACCGGTGAGTCACCTCGTGCTATATCCTATATTGTGTCACATTACCGACTACAGCGAATACGTTCACCAACCATTCATCTCAATAGGACATATTTTGTGTTGTGGTGGAACGTCATTCGCCATCGTGTACAATATAATGAGAATTATTATTGAAACATAAAATGTTGAGCACTAGATTACGATAGAACGTACAGAAAAATCATTTAAAAAATAATTTCATTAATTTGGCTTATGTGATTGCAGAAAGTTAGAACCAATAGTTTGCTTCGAAAATACTTTTGCACTATTGTGTTTCAGTTCCTTACGTGAACATCGGCTGCTCTGATTCACGGCAGGTTTTTTTTTTTTCATACACGTTTCTCATTTCGACTTTACCAATCATAATAATTTCATTGTGGTACCGTATGTCTGTGACTTGCCAGTAGAATTGTGAGTGCGAGATTTTGGTCAGCGCTTAACATCGAGGTCTTCAGCGCTGGTGAGGAATGACACGAGGTGAGTATGGAGCAGCGCCGGAATGAATGGGCGGGGGGGGGATGGGAGATCCCCGAGAAAACCCGCTGACCATCGGCATCGTCCACCATATTCCCACATGGAAAATCCGGGGACCGACCCAGACGGGAATTGGACCCGGATCGCCTTGGTGGGAGGCGAATGGTATAACCATTCGGCCACCGCGGCCCCACTTGCCAGTAGAACCCCCAGTCAAATGGGAGTTAAAATATCCAATAAATGATCACGAAGCAGAACTGCCGTTGTGCACGTTAGGTATTGAAACCAAATTGTGCTAAAATATTTTCGCCACAAGTCGTAGCTGTGCCGAAAGTGAATACATGACATAATTTCAGGAATCCCACAAATCAAGTTAATGAAAATATTATGTTAATGTAATATTTCCACTTTCCACTATGATTCGTATTCAACGGCTTGTCGTGGACATACGCAAATATAAATCGGATGGAAGTCATAGACAAAATTGAATTAATTCCAGAAGTCGACAGGCCTCTCACCCGTAGGGTTTCGCCTGTAGATACAAGGGTTTCTTCTGAAATGATTTGAACTGTTAACTAAAGCCAATTCATAATAATAACTACAGACGTGAAAATTTCGCGTTATTATTTGGCAACAGGTTATAATTCACTGACCTACACTAACACTAATACATCCGTGACGTTATTGACTCCGGACCTTCGTATCTTTGTGTGCCCGCATTATAGGATAGTGGGTATTTTACAGTTGATCTCATATCATTGGTTGACAAAATCCTTCAAGCGCACCACACACATTATGTCAGCCAAAAGCAGAAGTCAGATGAACTTATGGTAACTTGGAGTCCAGTCTGGTGTAAGATAACAACGGGAAATTTGCAGGTCCTTAATAATAAGATACCACAATTAAACGTTTACTTTCCGTCAATATAGCCGCCTGAATTGGTCACAACCTTTCTTTCACCAGATATGTGGAAACCGTGGCATACATTTTCCCTGCGCTGGTTCTTTGGATGGTGCGAACGGAGCGGTCGGTATTACACAGAACTTCGGGAACAATTTGTAAGCGGATTCCACAAATTGGCTCTGTTACCTTCTGTATAAATTCCTGATCACTGGAGCTTATGTATCGGGAGTATGATATAGTACTTCCCACCTCTATCCAGTCAATAGTTGTGCAAGGCAACGCCAAATCCCTGTTCGCCATTACTAATGCCTTGATGACATTGTCGCGCTGAGCGACCGTGGACACATTCAGTATGAATCCAACTCCATCGTTGGGCCAGTCGCTATCAGGTGGCGTTATTCTTCGCAGCACAGCACAAGCGTGTGCGTTGAATTGACGAACTGGGCACCGCCCGAACTTGTGTACGTGAGAATCTCTAATGTCACCGATAGCGTCACGACTTTGTCGTGAAACGATTTTGTTTCAGTGCTTACGTTTACATCTATAGCTCTGCTTTGTGGAAATTGACAGCGTGTCTTTATTCAGACATGTCTCTCATTTGACTGCTCCAATCAGAATAAGGTTACTGAGTCACCATAAATCTGCGACTTCCCCAAGACAACCGAGAATTTTAACATCCAATCACTGGTCTTTAGAGACCGGAAAATTTTGCGCGTTCACTGACCTGTAGGCTAGCCTGCAAGAATATCTGTGAACTGAAGCAAGCAGCAGACGCTCATTAGCTGCTTGAGATTAAAGTGATATTAGTTACATTAACATTATTGGCTCAGAGACTTCCAGGAGGTGTCAAATAAGTCAAAGGCCAATTACGAAAGTGACGCAAACTTACAGTTGTTGGAATTCGAGCTTGTTCCCAAATGAAAGCGCGAATTTTCCAAATCTCTACTGATCGTGAAGCAGGGATTCTGACGTAGGCTACACGTAAGACATTGAAACCAATTAGTACAAAAATCATTTTTGCCGTAAAATCGTGGCTTTAGTTATGAACTCTCGTAAATGTAACAATATTGCCACAGTTAAAGGAACAACACTCGTATTATACGCATTAGGAACAACAGGAACGTGCGGGCATTGCGACATACTATTGTTTAGTAGTAGATTTCCCAGCCCCTGCATGCAAGTGTCTGAAAATGACTTTAAACACCGAGCTATGTGGCAATGGTAAAACGTTGTACTTGTGTTTTGTAGTGCCTGTGCTAGATTTCCGGCTCCGGCTATCTTGATTTCAATTTCCATGGTTACCCGAAATCCCATCAGACGAAAGCTGGGATCGTTCCTTGACAAATGCCATGGCCGATTTCTCTTCCATTTCCTCTTCTTGTGTATAATCGTGTGTAAATGTATCAAATAACTACGCTGCCGACAAGACGTCAACCCGAATAAAATAAATAAATAAAAATTGACTTTAAACAATGAATTTGACTTCTTGATCCAAACTAGTAAACACGAAATCACGTTGTGTTCCTAATGAAAACTCTAATCTTTCTGTCTATGGGTGTACGGAAAATTTAGCAGCTGTAGCTCATTCTGAACATTCCCGTTTTTGCCGTTCACACGTCCCACAAAATGTTCCTCAGAGTTAAAATGAGGTCTTTGACCCGAAACATTTGAAATTGTATTTCATGTTGTCTGCGCGTTGTCTTACCACAGAAAAATACCAAGCCTTTTCTTAATAGCAGTTTTTACTGAACCTCTGCGTTGCATCCCATGCGCCAACCAAACGAATACTTAAGCTTGCTTAATGAAAACCATCATTCTCTACTACTGTATTTAAAGTTACGTAAACAATGCTACTGCAACTTTAATTCAATCTGTATGGAAACAGTAAGAGTTTGCATGAACTGTTAATTTGAATCACAGAACCCGTAATACAGTATGTCTAGTCGCAGTGTTTGGTCGCATGTATGCACATCGCATTTGGAAAGCTGCCACAAGTGGTAAACAACAACAAGAATAATGGTTTATTATCTTATCGTGGTAAACATCTGTGTCTGGAGCAGTAGTATACAAAATTTCAATAATATAGCAGGAACCATCCATTCTTTATCCGTCTCAACATTCTCTCCAGTACAATTTTATTCATTTTTAATTTCGCCATATTCTCTTATGTCCACTTCTTATAGTACTCAACACCACAAACAACTAAATTTCTCTCGTATCTGTCGTAAGAAACCACGAGAAATGTAAGCATTATCTTAGTCTGGCAACGAAATTTAAGGATTAAAAACCAATTGAGCTTTAGTACCTGATTACGCACGAAACGAAAAAAGTTAATCATGGATCATGCGTACCGGGCTCAAAAAGAATCTAAAAATACCCAATCCCTGATCTCACTCAGGGCCACGTGGTTCTGTTACTAGCTCGTACAACAGCAGCTGATTATAGACGTGCAGTATGTCAGTAGCTGTGAGTCAGAATCCACAAACTAGTCACTATGTCTTGTTTATTACGTGGGTTTTCCTTATTTCATATAACGAAGACACGAAGAGTTTTCATTCGGAAATCGTTGTTATCAAATACAGTTACCATACTTACATTTAATGGCATGACTCCTCTGATTCGTTAAAATGTACACGTTTTATTTAACCTTTGTGTTCATAGAGGTTACCATTAAATTTTTCCTGTATTTCCAGTTAAATATGTTTGCACCTTAGTAGCAGGGGGGGATCGCGATTTCCTTTATAGAGAAAAAAACGTTCTTATGTGCTTTTGAACACTCCATGAAGTTCAAAATATAAAACACTCAGGCTAGAAGAAAAAATAAATATGTGCTGGAAAAAGCAGAACAAATTTTTATTCATTACTTAAATTTTTAATCCGATAGTGATATCTCCTTTATCGACGACGTTATATTTCGCGAGCGATACCCAAGTATGTAATAGAAATCGTATTTTTTTCCCTGCAGAATGGTAAGTAATATTTCCTTAACTATTATATAGACTTTGCTCTGAGCCAAACGCGGTGTGATAATTTCATCAGTCGGGTTGTAACTGTTAGGAATACATTAAACATTCTTCTTGAACATGTTCTTATTAAAATGTTGTATTTAAAAATAAACCATAAAGTCATTCGTATTTTAAAGGCGCTGCATATCACGGAGCTCTGGCGCGATGAAGGATAGAAAAGTACATGTTGAATTTATATTTTGATGTGGCCCAGTTTCTGCCGTACTTACACTTGTATATAACACCATTAACTCATTTGTTCATCTCGGTGCGGTCCATATTTCTATAGGATCGTTTAGGCTGGTATTTTTTTAATATCCTGAAAACTATGAGCAAATAAGTATTTTCACTCTCAAAACACATTCGAAACTCACTACTCATGCCGTTTTTTTTCTACATTTTAATTTATTTATAAGTATTTCCCTAATCACAGTACAGAATAGAATTTTTGTCCAAAATAAAATCAAGAAACGTAGCCACGCCTCAACGAATATAATTTGGGACCTGAATTCCAAACCATGTTAACTCCAAAATTTAAGAATTAGTAAAAAATATTTTTTTCTTTACTGTGTGCATTTATTTCTATCTGAACTGTGATACTACCCGGAATAAAAATATTGTATTTTAATTACTGACATATTGAAGGTAGATATGAAAACACACGAGAATAATGTTACTATTATCACTAATCCATACATTTCGGAGTTAGCATGGTTTCGAATTCAGGTCCCCAATTTAACACGTTAATCTCTATCCTTATCTTCACCAGGGCTCTGAGGTAACCATCGCCCTTAAAAACTACACGTTTGACATACACTATCAGTAGAGGCACGAGTATTTCCGGTATTCATTTGGCAACAGCCTAGACTTCTCAGACCTATAAACACACTGACCAAAGTCAAATATCCATTGGCTTCTAGCCGTAACACGTGTTACCAACACGACTTGTTTCCTTATTTATCACTGGCTTGCAGTCGTCAAATATGTGTTAAAATAGGTGTCGTCTAATCACAGTAGGAGTCGAGAAGTATACCGTATACATTATTGGCATAAAATCTGACCTAGAATCAATACGCGAAATAATCTTGCCTCTAACTATAAGCCTAGAATATGCATAAATAAATCCATATGCAAGGATTCCATATTTTGGTGACTCAACGCCAACTTGTTCCAATGCCTTATATGCACAGCTGCAGTTCTGCTTGATGGTTAGTAATTTGATGTTAAACTCTCAACACCTTGGAGTGAGTGAGAGATTTTGATCAGCGCTCAACATCGAGGTCTTTAGCGCTGGTGAGGGGTGACATGAGGTGAGTATGGAGCAGCGCCGGAATAAGAAGTGGAGGAAACGGGAGGCATCCGAGAATACCCACCGACCAGCGGCATCGTCCGGCATGATTCGCAAATGCAAAAATTCGGGGGACCGACCCTGCATGGAATCGAACCGGGAGGCGAATAGTCCGACCACTCGACCACCGCGGTCCCTCACCCCGCTGGAGTTCAACCCGTAAATAACCGACACGTGGTGTCTAACCTTATTATCATCGGCACCGTCAAATGACCCATAGTTCTGCATATTGACACACTGCCAATAACAATGCAGCATACCTGCAGACGTTGGTGCGAAACATTTTTCATAAAAATTTGGTGACCGTACATCCATACGTACGCGTATGTGTATAGTCTGTTACTTTAAACTGAGCACTCCTCAACAATTTTAGTATCCAAAAACTGTATTTTATTTGGGCCAAATATGTCAAGTCTTGAGATTGGTGAAATGTTTGTATTAGGTTTTTTTTGTTCCAGGGAAGTTTTCAGGTAACAAATATTAAAGATTATTGCAAAATGGCTGAAAGAAAAATATAAGCAGTGCTCACTTTATCGTGAACAGCCTATACATATATTATCACTATTGATACGTAAGTTTCCGTAGTTATATTCTACACCAGGTTGAACACCAATAACGTATTGTTGACGGTTACTTCTGTGATTGGTAGGGGCAGGAAAATTTTGCGAATTCAATGACTCGCATGGTAGAGTCCATTAACCCATGCATACTCAAGTATGCTGCACTGAGCAGCTGCTAGTGGACATGGTCGGGGCTTGGAGTATGGATAGGATAGTTGATTCTAAAATGTAGGTAATTGAATTTGCAAAATTTTCCTGTTCCTAGTGATTAGACGGTTCGCACGCCTTACAGGAAAAATTTGTTTGTTCACTGATATATGGGCTAGTCTCCGAGAATATCTGTGTGCTGTAGTAAATAACGGCTGATGATTGGCTGCTCGCTGACACAGTGATATCACATCATAGTTAGCATTTAGTTGCCTCTTTATTACTGGTTCCTCGCCCACCAAGCGATGTCAAGTACGTCAAGAGCCAATTGCGAATGTAACACGTAATTACAGTTGCTTGAATTATAACTTGTGCCCGAAAAAAAAGTGCTAATTTTCCCGGCCTCTAACAGTCGATTATGGCCAGTGTGTATAGGACTGAGAAACCTAGGCTGCTGCCAGATGAATTCACGGGCTTTTAGGTATCAGTTTACAGGAAATAGCCTGTTATTGGTTGTTCGGGATAAAGTGTTAAATCTTTGAGAAATATCACGAACCGTTACTGGATACAATTGAACATTAACAATAGTTACTTTACTAGTTGCACGGTTGGCAGCGAATTGCCGAATGTAGTTCCATGTATTTCCCTATTCAAACGAAACAAAACGGAAATAAAGTCTACTGAATTCTACATTTGTGTGTTTTATATAAATAACAGAATATATTCTGTCAAACTATAAAGGTTCCTACCGACTGGACAATTTATCTGACACGCGCAAACATCAAGTGACGTGTCCAGAGAGGTTAGACATTTCCCGTAGTTAGCTGGTACGTGCGGAATGATAAGAATTGGCTGAAAGCATAAATTTAGCAGGGCTGTTTTGAGTGCTCACTTTATCCTGAGCCGCGTATTCAAGTTATATTACTGAAGCTGTGCGCTCCACTGTGCTCCAACTGGAGCTGTGCACTGAAACCAGCTAGTACCACCTTCAACGCACAAGTTGGCCACCTCTGCCAGGGTTGAGAGGAGGAAGGGGGTGCCTGGTGTCGTCTCCGAGCCCTAGGGCAGGGTTGAGAAGGCTGGTCGGCGAGGAGAGGTAGGGGGACGACGAGGTAGTACCACGTTTAATATCGGCGAGATTCCAGCAGGCTTAATATCGCAGCTCCAGGGAGATCCAGGCGGGGCGAGATTCCCTTCCCTTCCGCACGATGTGATTCCCGCCAGGCGGTAATTAGTGCATAATTCACAGGGGGTGCGCGCCCGAGCTATAGGGGTGCGGCAGACAATTAATAACGAGGCAAGACGTCGCGGTGCTGTGGCGGGTATTAATAGCTACACCCCTCTCTCCCCACCCAGCCAAGCTTTTGCTATGCTTATAACATATTATACTGTTGGCAACACTTCGTCGCCACGCCACGAGAGAAGTAGGTCAGCTCTCTTAGCTACTGGTAAATCGTCAATTGATCGTTTTAAAGATCTACCCTTGGGAAGATAACCATGTCCGAAATTACCCACATTTCGAAGTAAACTCTGAGTAAAGCAGACTTCTGATGACGTGAAACGAAATCCTACGACGGAGAGTTAACGGAATGCGGAGAAACAGGACTTCCCCGAAGAACCCACCAACCTACCGGGGATGGGTCCCACCGAGAATCGAACCCATATCGCCTTAGTAGGCGTGTTCCAGCCACCGCGTCTAAGACAGTACAAAATGTCAACAATTCAAAGTAGCATTAAAAACAGCATCTTGAGCAATAGAAAATTAAAATTTGGTACTCACAAAAAATACCCGGGTAAATTTCTACAGAAAATTCTACGGTCAAAAATTTAGCTTTATCAACACATGTGTTTTGCTAACAGTGACGAACAAACCGTTTCTGTCGGAACTTTTTATCAAGTTCTGATCAATTTTCCTTATGGAAACATGAAAGGTGAAAATGTTTCATAGGAGAGTATAACCAAATATACATGTACTTGATCTTTGAACGATTCCTACAACGGGTTTGTATTATACACTGAATAGTTTTTATTAATTTTATTTTTTTTTTGTCGTCTTTCTTCATGCAACGACTATATTCCATTCTGGAAATAATTTGTGTTTTTATTGTTCTATTTTGTGGTTTATGTGTCGACTTTCGGGAAACGGCTATATTCCTTTCCGGAACTGTATTTATATTAACAACAGCTGTTACTGTTTTTCTTTCTTTTTTTAATTGTGAGGTTTCACTGCAACACGCCAACATCTGCTTGAAATTGCGTATGTCCACAAATATGGTTCAGTTTATAGTACAATTACGTATTTTTAACACTTGACAACATATGTGTATTTCCTCCTGAAGATCTCTTTGTGGCTGTGAGTCGAAACAATGCTGTATTTTTGTCCACACGTCTTGGTCCAACTGAAAGTAAGTCCCGTTATAAATTCTCCCATCTAACCCTTCCTGCAGTGGAAATTACACGATGTCAGATCAGGACTGCTGTCTGCAGAGAAAGATCCTCCCATTGGAATTGTCAGAGTGCAGCTTGAGTGTCTGGTGATAGAAAATTTTCCAAAGAAAGAAAAATTATGACAATTATAATATTTACGTTTCTGTGCTCAAGCAAGTGTCTTTTTTTAGGTCAGCGTATAGCGTACAGTATGATATAACTACTTTAGATCATTTTTCGTTTAGTACCAATAATATATTTTGCCGAAAAATTTGAATTCAATATTTTCTTTTGTTATAAAACTGTAAGATACCGGAAGGTAATTTTACTCACAGCAATAGAGCTCTTCCCTTCATTATTTCCGTAATATGATCGGAGGATTTATAAAAATTCTTAAATTTATGTAACATATTGAAGACGCACGATTATGCAATTTATGGGTGTTAGATGTTATAGACTATAATGTATATGACAGAGGAGGCCACCCTCGTTTAGCGTACAGTCATAAACTGATGTTTCATAACAGTTTAGTGACAGAATGACTATGTTATAAAAGTGTCTTTTTTGTTGCAAATTCCTAGCACCAACAGTTTTCGTTAAAAACAAAACCCAAAACATCAACTAAAGCACGTAGGAAATACTACCTGTGTACATGGTATGTCGCTTATGTGCACGGCGGAGTACACGACGAAAAAATAACTGCCTAACATTGTCTGTAAACACTTGTAGTCTGGTGCATGAGACCTCAGTGTAGCCGACTTGTGGTGCAAGCGAATGAAGACAAGTAGTAATTTCAAATAATTCAGAGTATCACAGAATAACCTTGGAAGGTCAGGGAAGAGAATCGCTTGCTGAACATCGCCTATTTAAGTAAGGACCTTATTACGCATACATATTTTTTTATCTGGCGAGACCATAGGAGGCATGGAGGGCGTTCAACGTGTTCAACAATGGAAACTTCCAAAGTAAATCTTGTAAGGTGGCCGTTCAGATGAACATATTTTTCGGTCACTAAATCCAAGAAGAGAAGAAGCAACAATAAGGGCGGCCCAAATTTGCACATCGCCCTCATACTTTTGTTAGAAAGACTTTTGATATGGTGGTGAGTCCTTTTGAGTAGAATTGTGGCATTCTGCCATTGCAGTATTCTGTCATCGTCTATTGTGTTGTTTGTTCTCTCTACAAGTAATTGTCTGTGCTGAATATATTGTGTTGTCCTGAGTCGTTTCAGTTGCCTTGGTTATAGTTTGGCTCCACAGTTCTATTTTGTTTGTGTTTAATTGTACTTCATTTGTGTTTTATCTTATATAAGTCCTTGTGGGATTTTTTTACGTATTTCATTCATATGTTTGTTGTGACTTTAGCTAGTCTTGGCTTTTTTTCCTTCTTTGATTTGTTATACCTGATTTACTGGGACGACAGCGTACGTCCATGACTCTACTCATACTAGTCCCTAGACACAACTCAACTGGTGTGCACTTTTCTTACAAACAGTGCACTTCTATGGGATATTCATGGGTACCTATCATTTCATAGAGAAATATTAAATATAAATTTGTGCTCTACGAATCCACAACTTTTTAAATATTCTGCCATATTGTGTTCATACTAATGACCGCAAAAACACCATAACAAATGAAACATAGTTTTTATACATTTAATGGGAAAACTGAAATGGGTATATCCACACATATAACGCCTAGATGAATGCAAAATTAATCTTATTATTTCATGACAAACTAAGAGTTCACTGTCATGTATATGAAAAAGTAAAATCTACTATAATTACATGGACCACGAGCATATACGTGATCTGTTGCAACCCTGTGCGTAAAAAAGTATGTAACGGCAGTTTATAAACATTTATGTGCATATTAGTGAAAAGTAAGTAAAAAACAATCGTATCATCTTTGCCATTGCCATATTCTTTGTTACATAGTAAACGTTGAAGTCACACAACCAGAAAATACCGTTATCTAGCTTGTAAGCAATACACAGTTTGTCCACAATTTTTATGATAATCGTCACACAGCACTTAGAACTGTGTCCGTTTAATTATTTGTGTGTCCGTATATTTAAGAAACATTCCGTATATTTGAGGATCGCCTTTAAATGTTTGAGGTAATTATTTAGGGTCAGTTAACTTATTTTTAAGATTTTTATTACATTTACTCTTTAAGTATATTTCAATCCGTCTCACCCAAGTTAATATGGCTACTGATATATTGACAAATGTTTACATGACGGATATGTAGCACTTTGTTACTTAAAGCTATACAATTTTTTCCAGTAAATTCGTAAATAGTTTCGTAACATCAGAGAAGAAATTTTTTTTTTCACTCGCTATAGTAGTGGGTTTATTGTAACATTTATGATAGTCTATTATTTAAATTATTGTCGTGTAGTTATTCCAATATATGTAGTTACATCTGGGATATTTTTAAATACTGATATGAACTACGCATTGGTAATCACATATGAGCCATTGACTGTTTCGAGGCGGGTCTTAAGGCGAACGCAACTGGAAGAAGTATTCCTGCGGCGTTGCCGTTGTTTCGACCCGGTCGGCGTGGCACGAAATCTGAATGCGGGAGCCGGCGCGGACCAACAGCCAGCCACATCACGTGACCCCTCGCCATCGCGCCGGAGCCCCACCGTCCCTGGAGGTGCATCCCTCCTCCCCCTCCCCATCAGGCTCTTCTCCAGCCCTGCGGAAGTGCGCGGCGGCCCCCTAACAGTCTGCAGGGACCTATACACCGCACACGACGGTGCGCGGGGAGGGGGTGGAGCTAGCGTGGTTGCCGGCAATCTGTCCTTGCGGGCGGCCGATATATATTGTTGTGCGCGTCCCATGCATTTCTTATGAGCGTTAGGAGAGCTTTGGAGCGGCTCCTCGTAAACACTTTGGGTCCCTGGCAAAATATGGGCGGAGCCACCGGGAGGCAGCTCCCCTCTCCTCTTACGTCCCTGCCCACTCCACCCGCTGTTTCCTACACACCGGGCCCCTGCGTGGTTAGACTGTGTGCTGCGCGCGAGAAAGCAGGTTACAAGACACTTGTATTCCGTGACGCACGCTCTTAAGTGGGTGCGTGACAAGAAGTAAAGCTAAAATGTGTTCAGTTTTTTTTTATTAAATTCATAAAAACTAAACAAGGTCAATCCTAGTAGCCAGACTTTGCCAAATTTGTGAGCGAACGTATTTTTTCCAGAGTGACGCATTTGTTTAATGCAACCTCTTCTACTGCTGTACTGCAGTGTGAGGTACTACCGTAGTGAGTGTGTATGGAAATGTGGAAGTGTAGTTAGGTGAGGTGAAGTTCTCTGCAAAAACACCCTCAGCACTTACTAACACCGTTTAAATGCTTTCACTGGACGCTGAAAACAAATAACTTTTACCAAATTCACAACTACCATAGTTATAAACTGTCACCAAATGAGGAACGTTTAAGTATATTTTACGAACTTTATCTTGTCGAGTAACATTGTTCAGAAACTCAGCGAACACCGAACAATTATTGTTATTAGTGACGAAAAAGTAGTTCAGTGCAACGGTTACTGCAATCACTACACAAAGTCTGAAACCGTCTTTTAAGATTATGCAATCTGCAAGTAAAAAAAAGAAAAAAAAACAATATTAATTCTGATCACTTTTGTGCTATCTACCTATATAATAGTCTGCTGCAATATTCGAACGTGCAGTAAGAATTTGACTTATGGCAGTTATATGTGAATGACTTGACATGCGTTGCATTTACTTACTAAGAAGCACATCCTTTCAAAATACTAAAATCACTATCATCAGATCTAGGTTCTGTGAGTCTTCGCCCATATTAATAGAACATATTACATTCTTGCTATAATCAAATCGTTTATGCGGAAATAACTCATATTTACCAAACTATATGCATAAGTTAAGTTTTTGCTTGCACCTTATTGAAAAATAAAAACAAATTTGTTTAATACGCTAATTTTTAAACCAAAGTAGTCAACTGCAATACTAATATTCTAAAATGTTTGAAATCACATTGTGATGCATGACGTAACATTTTTTGTCAGTTACTTGCTTTTTTTTAAAGTTTGATATGTGATTTACGATTTTTTTCTACGGAAGTTTGTGTGTGTTATTGACATAGACGTCAATTATATATATATATATATATATATATATATATATATGGTTTTGCTTATTTATTTGCGTTTGTATTTCCATAAATCTGGATTTGCTGCAACCTACTACATAAATATGTATTTGCATGACTCTAAAAACAGTATACTGTATGGCTTACATTGTCGCTTCAATATTAACTAATGTAATTTTGCAAAATTTTAAAGAGCATATATGATGTTAAAAATACATTTGAGATGTAATAAATATATCTTAAAGGAATCGTTGTGGGACTACTGAGAAATAAAGAAGGTGTAATTAATAAACCACCCTCTCAGAACCCAATAATACTAGACTACTATTGAAATCGCAGAGAAATACGAAAGAATTTAGAAGTGGCGCTCTCACAGCGGAATTACAGTTCCACGCCGGACTTAGGATTCTAATTTCGTCGCAACGGCAGCGGATTTTTCTTATTATCTCTTTAAACTGCTATTGTGCGCTTGATTACAAATTCTCCCACGTTTCCCCGACTAGTACATCCCGAGACGTTTTTCTTTCATCCTTTCGCCCAGGCTCTTCCGCGACTCCTCTCCTGAAGAAAAAAAAGTGGGGGAAGGACGAAAAATCCTTTTTCTCTCGCCGTAAACGGCATCACGGCCGGCACATAAGCTCCCGTCCCGCCCGTGACAAAATCCCAATTATCTCTGTCCGTTTCATTTGCCCCCTGGCGCCTCCACGGATTTTTATCGTCTAATTACTTTCTCGACACGTGCATGCTAGGGCGTGGCTGGTTGCCCTACTCTTTGTTTCGCGCACACTCCCCCTATTCCTCCCACCCCCCTCGCCCACTAAACTCCTCCTCGTTTAGCACTTCACAAGACCTGTCGGCATAAATAGCCACCTCGTTACTGCGACCGGGCGCTGATTGGGAATCACGAAAAAAAATAGTGTCGTTCCTCTCTCCAACCCAAACAGCTGGGTGCCACGAGGCAACCATTCTTTCATGTATGCTTTTTTTTACAACTAAAACTTCAACTTGTGCAAAATTCTTCTGATGACATTTTCGTCCAATGTTTGAGTCACAATTTTGCTGCTTTCTGAACATACTCAAAACTAACTCATGAACATAAATCATATAGTTAACAGCAAATGAATGTGATTTTAAGCATTTATTTAAATGTCTGGTCTCATTTTGGATGTATTTTGCATTTATAAATGTGAAAAAAAGTGAAAATCTACCTTCTTTTCGCATTTAAAAATAATAATTTAGTAGCATTCTCACGAGCAATAGGCCTATGCTAAAATTTTGGCGACTGATCCCTACCATCGTGGATGTATCCGTCTTTTGTCGGTAACTTGTGTTTCAGTTTCACATATATATATATATATATATATATTTATTTTTTACAAAATATTAGTAGGCTTTGTTAATTTGTAACGGGAAACAACTGAACTAATTAAAATAAAGTGATTTAGTTACATTCTCGACTACAGTTGTCACAAAAGTAACAGAAACCACGCCATATTGATTCCAAAAAGTGACAGAAACGATGACCCTTGCCTTCTCAAAGCGATAAACGTAAAACAATCTACCTGTTCTCTTGAGTTATAAGAAATGACATAATTACGAGCTGAGAATGTAGGAGTTGCTGCGTGCTATTTATTTGAAATTGTGTTACAGTGCACATTTAATTTATGAAATCATATTAATGTGTCTGACGTGTATTTTAAATTTTATATTACTAATTTGTTTGAAGTTAACCTCCCTAGAAGACATATTTTTTTCGCCAACTACAAAAAAGAAGAACTGTGAAGTTAATTTGTTTGAAGTAAAGCTCCCTAGAAGATGTATTTATTCACCAACTACAAAAATAAGAACTTTTGAAATTATTTTGTCTGAAGTTAAGCTCCCTAGAATATATATTTCTTCGCCAACTACAGAAAAGGTGACTTTTGAAATTAATTTGTTTCTTTGTAATGGTAAATAAGAAGCTAGTTTCTAGTAATGTCTTCAGGTTTATGGAATCAAATTCTTAAGGGCGTATGACCCGTAAAATTTAATTTTTTTATATTTGTGCTAAACACCGTTCAACTTTTGCACATAAGATAACACGTCATTTCCTCTGACAAAAAAATAATAGGCTCCATAGTTTTTACAGAATCACTCATCAAGGTCACGAAATGGCCATTACGGTGCAGCCAAAATAAAAAAAGTAATTAACTAATGAATTCAAAATTACAAGAACTGAAAGTCAGTGTATTAATGAATTTCATGACATGTTTGACAAAAGTTAGTTTTGAATATTTCAGTAGTAGCCGAAAGTCAAAGTTATGCAAAAATGTACTCATTTTCATCAATTTTTAAAAAATACAAAAATATATCGCTTTGTGTTTACAAAAGTGTCTTGAAGTAGTTCACATCATTGAGTATCGATATGAATTATCTTGTTTCTGCAAGTTAATTATTTTTTATTATTTTGGCTACACCGCAACTGCCATTTTGTGACTTTGATAGGTGATTATGCTAAAACTATGGACCCTAATTTTTTTTATTCGGGGAAATTACATGTTATCTGATGTGTAAAAAATGAACAGTGTTTGGTACAAATATAAAATTTTGAATTTTTACGTGTCCAACGTCCTTAATGATTTACCTGCGGAGATTTAAAAATAACTTTAACATAATTTTGGTACAAAATTTTAAATATTAAAAACCTACTTTGATTATAAGTGACTACTAAAAGTTAAATTCAGTAACACAAGTAGTTCAAAACATTTAATATAGATACTTTTATAATTCTCTTTCTCATTGATTATAACGTTACATAAATAAATGTTCTATAGTAGGCGTTCTGAAAGAGATGTACGAACTTCTAAAATTATCACAAAAGGCACATGAATACAGTAGCAGCTACCTATTTTGTCGTCAGGACATATAACTTGAAGCAGATAACTTTGGATCGTTTAGATATTGTTTCAATGCAGCAATGCTCTTGAACATCCTACTGCAACTTTATTAAGTTATTTTTTTACGGTGTGTAACGTACAGAAAACAATAAAATTGCATGTAATACTACGTGAATTAAAAATTATGTATTATTAGAAAATGTCTTCAGAAATTATCTTAATTAGCTACTAATATAAAATATTTTTTTGCGGTCAAACAGCTCCCATACAAACGTAAACAGGATACATCAGAAGACCAACCATTTTTATTTCAATCAAAAATGACAGCTCCGAAATAAAGCTGTAACTGAACACCCGTAAACCAGTCAGGTAAATAATTTACTGCGTCTTTAGCTGTTGTTCAAATATATCCATGTGACTATACTCTAAATTAACTTGCTTGACTACCTTACTTTTCGATATACCCAATACGCATTTAACAAAATATTCTTGGAAAAATATTTCTAACATATATATTTCCATAACGTACGATTTCAAAAACATTGCAAGTAGTTCTAGACCACCTTTAAAGGGAAATAAAAAATTTTCCGACATCGTACTAAAATATTTGTTACTAGATACTATATAATAACTGAGTTGAATTGTTTCCTCATTTGTTACATCTTCGCTGCTTTCATTACTTTATTTTGCAACAGATGGCAGACATGACATACAAACACAGCATGTGAGAAGTATACTGTTTGCTGGGTTCCAATGTAACGTACAGCACGCGCGATGTAAGATGGCGGATAACGACCTGGAATGTGTTACATATAATATTACTACAGTTTTAAATTCGAATGGCTAACTTACGTAGGTCGATTTCATTCCGGTATTTATAGGCTACTAGGTGTTTTTGCAGCGGCCTACTTCTTGAATTCTTTGAATGTGCCCTTCACTTCCTTCGTTACTAGCGTGTGCTGTTTAACTGGGCCAATGATAACATTATGTGCCACAACTTAACGTTCGTGATTCGTCTCCAAACAGCTAAAGCGTTCCACAAAACCGTCGTTCAATTATACACGACTCAAGACACTACACTGTTTTGGGGAATACGCTGGTACGAATGGTTCTCGTGAATTTCCAGTGTCTCTAGAAATAGGATAATATTTGTATCAGGCGGCCACACAGATCTTTAAAGCTACATCAGTCAAGCACTACTGACTTCAGCCAATGACCAAAGCTGAAATACATTCTTATAATTGTTGGTTTTCAATAATATTAACAAAAATTGTATGCCCAAGTAATTAAAATAAAAACTACTCGTCATGCAATCCACTGGTTTGAAACCTACTGTGGTTTTATCCTTCGGCAAACACTTGAACTCTTGTAGCGGTGAGGGGCAGCAAGAAACGTTGATGTTTACCTCATTTTTCAGTTAAGTTCTGTTTCGTTCAGTTAAATGGTTCGTTCTATAGCAGACTACAATTTTGTACTGGAATGGTAGAGTGAGTGAGAGTGAGAGATTTTTGGTCAGCGTTTAACATCGAGTTCTTTAGCGCTGGTGAGGGGTGACATGAGGTGAGTATGGAGCAGCGCCGAAATGCAAAGGAGGTGGAAATAAGAGATCCCCGAAAAAACCCGCCGACCTACTACATCGTTCGGCACGGTTCCTACTTGCGAAAATCCTGGGACCGACCCCACCGGGAATCGAACCTGGATCGCCTCGGTGGAAGGCGAACGGTCTGACCATTAGGCCATTCTGGAATTGTGGAAGTAGTGTAGGACTTGTTCCCCAGTTCAGAGTTTTAAGGTAATCCTAAATGTATGTTAGATTCGGGAAATATTTTACTAAATGCTTCGATAGAAGTACAGGTTTTTTTATGTTCCGAGACAAACTGCAGAGTGAAAATAAAAATAAACGTAATTAAATTAAGAAGTACTGCATAAATATTGTAAATCTATAATCAACTTAATTTTCGGAAAAAAAAATTTCTAAACCTCTTGCAACTATTTCTTCTGTCTTCATGAATATACAATTCTTGCTTATTTTTTCTTTCTTCGTTATATTGTGCACCGTGCGTACATTTTAGTCAACCGAGTTGGTGTTTCGTTATGTTAACTCTAAGGCGATTATTTCGTGTCATTTCTCGGGTTTCGTCTGCTAACGTTCTCGTGTTAACGGAGCTCTTTGTAAGTGCACAGGAATATTACTGTATTTGCAATTATATACATGTAGGTTTTTATTAATCTGAAATGAAAAAGTTGGTAATCCTGTTTCATAAAAACGACGATGTCATCAGAATTCCAGAACCGCTTCAGTCACGTGGTTGCTACTAACTTCTTGCGAATTAATACGTGTGGTTTCGCTTTTATTATGCATGCACATGCATTCGTGCAATCGCATAGAGGTGGGGTGGAATTGCAGCACTCAGTGGTTGCCCAGATATATCGAGGGAAATCAATTCCACCGAATTGAATTTGGTTTGTGATTCTCCCTCCAGAGCGCGTAAACCGCTCTATAAATTCATAATTCGGCCCCACTTGCAGCTGTACGCGAGTTATCAATTTAGATTACAAACGAAAGCGTGTTTCTAAATTACCACACCAGTCATGGGCAATGAAACTCATATAACAGTTCCGTATGACAGTTTTAAATCCATATGACTGTGTTGGTGTGTTTCACATTCTTTAGTACATATAATTATTCAAATTTAGACATTTCCATGACCAGAAAAACAACTGGAAGTGAAAAGCGTTATAAAACAGTACTGTTTTAAGCTGAGTTGTCTTGGTTAATTTTTCATTAAATACGTTAATATATTTAAGGCAATTTTCTAACTTACTTTTTTGTCAAAATTAGGTGCGTCTCCATTAAATTTAAAACCACATTTACACCGCCAGTAGCATTGCAAATAGCACGTGTTTTCAATAACGTCATTAAAAAATGTCGTAAAATTGCTTAAAACATTTTGGTGACATGTTTACAACAATGTTGACAGCATCATGTTATTAACTTAGTTAATATTCAATGAACGTAAATAACATTTGTTATCGACATTTAGCGGAAAACATTTTGCTATAAAACAATTTTTGGTAATATTTTAATAACTTTGCCATCAACACTGTCGATAAAATGTTTTCACGAACATATTCTAGGGCGGCCTGCATCAAAGGAAGTTGATACTAAATGTTACTAGCAATGTTATGAACAAGTAGTTTGCACTTTCATTATTAACATAGTTATTAATTGCCATTAGATTTAATAATTTTTGTACTTTGAGACATTTGTGTTTTCAGCAAAGTTAATAGCATATTTGCAATTAATAAATGGTGTACCGTAACTTATAATTTGTCGGTAGCGTTTCTGTGACTAAAATCTTGTCTAATAATTTATGCATGATATGTATGTTCCGCGCGACTTTTCAAAATGTTAAAAACAGTTATTTCGTATTAATATGTATGCTACACCTTTTCCCACCAATGTCGTGTTACTACGCTGAGTGTGTTGCATACTTACGTTGCATAATATTTAGTTGTATAATTTTGTTTCAAGTATCGTTTAGAGTGTTCGCCACTTTGTATTGTATATGGCATGCTAACATTTAATATCGCACACTCTAAATCTGAATTAGTGAATATTCACTGATTCACGCCGATGGATGGAGCAGTTTCAACAAACTGAATCAGTAAGAAATTACTGTGAAATCTGTGACTATTCACTGATTTCGATAAAGAATGCCAACAATCCAGAAGTTAATTAGTGAATGTCACAGATTTTCCAGTAATTTTTCACTTATTTAATAAGTGTAAACTGCTCTTTGTGTAAATATTCACTGATTCACGTGTGAGATGCCGGTACTCTTAAAGGAAATCAGTGAATATTCACTAATTAAGCAGTGACTATTTTCACTGATTCAAATTGTTTAAACTGCACCATCAATCAACGTGAATCAGTGAATATTCACTAATTCAGATTTAGAGTGCATGTGGATGAAGCGCACTTATTAACTTTTTTTTTTTTTTTTAATACAGCATTTCTTTGTCGTCTACAATAATCATAATAATATTTATAATGCTCGTCTCGTCAACGATAGTAATAGTTGTTTATATACAACTATCAGAAATTTTAGTTCAGTTACTTATAGTCTGAATTTTGATATTGACGTGTAATTTCAGTGAATCCTGACTATTTCACAAACTTACAAACGCACGGCCGAAACCGCTGAACAAAGAATGATAAAAATTCGAGAATAGTGGGCATAAGCTTCGAATAAATATAAGTTTTGAAATTATATTTTAAGTGGGTGACAAGTAGTACAATTTTTTTCTTCTCACAATCATCAATATCGATTAAAGAATAGGTTTATAGACTTTCTTTTTACACTAATAACTTTATGTTATAATAACGCTTAAACGTAAAAGTAATTGTGTATGTATATTTTTTCAACTTTCCTGTTAAGCATATATAACCAGTTAATAATAAAACAAATAATTTCTGTGGATTTCTGATTTATTTTCAATGCAAGGAGAAATCGAAGTGATATTTTAATTAGTAGAAACAGGAACATTTTCCGATTTCAATGACCTGCAGATTAGAATCCGTTGTTCTATGCATACTTAAGTCCCGTATATTCGTTTATTGTCTGCTGTTCCACTGAGTAGCCGATGACGGACAAATGGTCGGGGCTTGGGTATGCATAGGACAATAGATTCTAGCCTGTAGGTCATTGAATTCACGAACTTTTCCTGTCCCTACACTATATAATAGTTTAACAAACCATATAATTTAAGGACTTTTAACGCCAGTGTTTAACTCGGGCTATTTTCCAACTAATTGTTATTATATATTAAACCTTGTGAGAATTCCTCAGTGTTTATTCTTTGAAATGGTACGTATACCAACGTTTATAAATATATTTTCGCATTCTTTGAATGTCAACACTCAAGTGAGTGAAACGAGGTATAATGCGTTTTTTTTTTTTTTTTTTAATATTTCCATTATTCATTAAACCCGGGGAAATATTTGTGTACATCCTAATACCATACCGAAAGTTATTATAACATAAATTTAAAAATTCTAACTTGTTTGAAACAGGATTAATATTATTTTCACGTAATAATTTTAGTTCAGACTAAATAAACTCGTTCAAATTTTGTGTAAGAAATACTATTTTTTTTTGTTTCCGTGTAGATAAGTCGGCGTATTATTTAAAGAATCTTATTTCTCCGTACAATTAGCCTTTACATTATTTTTTACAATATTATTCCTTAAAAAGCACAAATTAAATAAATAAAAACTAATATGGCCAAATATTCGCTCATTACTAAAATTAATTATGCTTTTTCTCGGACGTGTAAAATTATCAGTTTAAATTGAAATAATTATTTACAGTAAAATGTGAGACAATATTCTTAAACTTTAAATACTTTACAACAGGAAAAACAGCCCGATAGTATTTATTTTATTTCTCGCTGCTGCAAAATAAAAAAAAAAAACGCGCTGAATTAAAAATTATCTTTTTACGAGTCTGGTGCAACAGACGATTTTTGCTACCTTTGAAAAAGCTTTACAGCGGTTGTCTTTCCTCTCTCTTTTTTACTTGTCGAAATAAGAAAGAAACTTAACTTAGCAGTTTTAACAAGATTTGAATCCAATCCTTTTTAAAGCGTGGCAAATGTGTCCTGGAGCTAGAAACAAGAGCAGCAGGAAGCAGCGAAAAGAGTTAAATGCGTGATAAATTGCGGAGAAAGGCGAAAGAAGGGATTGCGAAAGCAAAGCAGAGGAAGAAAATGGTTCTTTGTACCAGCACAGTGGAGGGCAAGGTAGAAGAATCAGGTGGGAGGAGGGGGGAGCATTGAACAGGGAAAGAGAAAGCTGTGACGTGAAAGGGTAAAAAGCTGACTGCGATTAGCGATTAAAGTTGGATTCAATTAGTAGCTACTTCAAGTGGCTGCGCTTCGAACCGAAGAAAAAACATTAAAAAAAGCAGAAGGAACGTTGAATTGGTAATGGCTCCTGCAGAAAATAAATACTTATGACGTGATTACGAATGCTTCTTTCCTGTCAAGTTTTATTATATTATGGTTACGTATGAAATTTACACATTTTATTTAGGCGCAGTATTTTGAGGTGCAGTTTGGCGTGCATCATGCGGCAGTTCCACTTGGGATGCCTCATCCACACGAAGTCATTGAAGTGCTTCGATCCTCTGTGTATTTTTACCTTATGACTAGGGACTGTAAAATTTCGCGAATTCAATGACCTGCAGGCACATTTACCTGACCGCCCCTGCTTCACCAACTGTACTACAGTTGATAAAACTAGGTCGACTGCAGTGGCCATAGCAACCTTCCCCGATTCCATCAGTAGGCTCGGTGGCTCCTCCAACATTAATAAGTGTGATGACTAGGGCCACGATTTTGTCGCGAAAAGATTTTTGCCCCACTTTGTTTCAGTGACTCACGTGCACATCGGTAGTTCTGTTTCAAGGTTATTGGCAGCGTGTCTTTGTTCAGACACGTTTCTCATTTGACTGCACCAATCAGAATAAGATTATTGTAAGTCTGTACGTCTATAATTTGCCAAGGCAAGTGAGAATAAAATCATCCAACCACAGACGACGTAGCAGAGCTGCAGGTGTGCACATGACGCATCGAAACCAAATGTTGCAAAAATCTTTTCGCCATTAAATCGCGACTCTAGTGATGACTGTTATAGCAATAAGACTTCTGGATGGTCGGCCACTTCTGACTATACCTTTGACTGGTAATCTGCTCAGTGCATCAGCATAGCCTGCCTGTGACCCAGGCAGATAGTCTAGTTTGTAGTCTTACATTGACAGCATCAAGCTCGCATCTCAACAATCATTGTCTGCTGTCCCACTGAGCAGCAGCTAGTTGACGAATAGTCGTGGCTTGAGTATGCATAGTACAATGGATTCTAGCCTATAGGTCATTAAATTGGCGAAATCCTCCAGTCCCTACTTATGACTAGAGACCTGCTAATTTCTCATTATTTTCTGACTGCAAACTGTTGTTGCTCGCTTTTGGCCAGTAATTGTAATTTCTGTTGTAGACAGAGACCTAAATAAATTCGCGTTTTCTCTCAGACACAAGCTATAATTCAAGAACTGCAAGTTCGAGCTACTTTCACAAATTGGCAGTTGAATTATTTAATACCACCTTAAGTCGGTGAACCAATAATAAAAAGGTAACTAAATACTGGCCCATTTCACTGTGTCAGCGAGCAGCTAGTGTACAGCTGGTGTTTGCTTGAATACACAGATATTCTTGGAGGCCAGTCTACAAGTCAGAGAACCCGCGAATATTTCCGGTTTCTAGCGGTAGAGCGAGTAATTTATTGTAAATCAGTCAAATACGCATATGACATCACACGAAGGCGGGTGGCCAATAACATCGCGGGTGTTTTTCAAAGCTGTACATATCAATTAAATCTAGTCTGTTCCCAAATAATAGACATGGATTTTGCATGTCTCTGTCTACGACCTGTACATAGAGATGATGGCATATCGCGAAAATTTTTCGTGCAAGATACCCTTGAAAACGTAGTTTCTCGCCACTTGCATGATTGGACGGTAAACGCTGACAGTTCGTAGCTGTCTTCCTACCAACAACAGACACCAAATTTTATAGTTGTGGGATTCCTATTGGCTCTGTCAAATAGGGTATTAGCTCCACGTACAGGTAAAAAGCCAGTGAGCTTTTGATAAGCGGTACGTACTTTGAAACTCAGCAAACAGTAAAATTTTTCCGCCATAAACCATTATTTCTAGAGACAGGAAATTTCACGTCAAGATTTTTGCAGCACTTCGTGCCTTACGTGCGCACCTGCATCTCTGCTTTGTGGTTAGTGATTGGATGCCTAACACCCAGCGTCTTGAGGTTAAACTCGCAAGTTACAGACGTGATGTGTCGCAGTTATCCGTACACTGATTGGCACAGTCAAATGAATAACAACTCTGCACAAAAGACTCTTGTCAATAGCCATGAAGTTTAGCTGCAGGTGTGCACGTAAGGCACTGAAACAGTGGGGCAAAAATATTTTCATCAAAAATTCTCGTCCCTATTCATCTCTAACTATGCGTGGAGACGGGAAAAACACACTGGTTCACTGAGCTGTACGTTAGCCTCTAAGAATATATTTACACTCAAGCAGACATCAGTTCATCAAAGTCTGCTCGCTGACACAGCCATACCTAGAGAGGATGATTTATCGCGGGAAAACTTGACTGTTTGCTGGGTTTCAACGCACGTTCAGTTTACCAGAAGATGACTGGCTTTCGCTTTCATGTGGAGCTGTTGCCCTATTTGGCTGATCCAATAAGAATCCCGCTGTTGTAATATTTGATGCCTATTATTGCTTTGCAGACAGCTACGTTATGTCAGACGTACATCACCTAATCATATGTGTTGTAATTAACTACAGCGTTTTCAAGGGTATGTTGGCACAAAATATTTTCGCGATATATCATCCTCTCTAGCCATACCATATGATTAAGCACGCATTCATTTACTTCATATTCTTTGCACAGCGCCGTTTAGAAGGTGTCATATAAGTCAATGGCCAATTGCAAATGTGAAACGAACAAACAGTTGTTTGAATTCTATCTTGTGTCAGAAAGAAGACGCGAAATGTTCAGTTCTCTACCTGTTCGATACACCTGAGTTTTGCTATAGTCATCTCTAGTAATATAACGCGGCCCTCGACTTGCCAATCCTGCCAACAATGTTCGTTACGATAGTGTCTTGAGCTCTTACGACAATTACTTTCCCCAGTTCGCCTATATGTATGACAGACAATGGTATAAGTGGAAGCCATTGTCATAGGAGAGTTGATAGCGGTAGTAAAATGAACCTTGTTGGCATGGTTGCCACATTGACGACCACGGCCTTCTACAAGACGCGACTACTGTCTCTACTCTCCCTAAATCGACACATGACATAAGACGCTGTGTTACAACATCACCGCACACTTCCTAAGTGGGGATACCACAAGCGTTCCACAGTGGTTTTTCAGAATTCCAGTGGCTTTTGCCTCTAAAACTAAGGGCCACTTACACCTATACCAAATTGTTATAAGTGTAGACAAAAACCCAACCATGAATAAATATCACAACTTACTACTGTATAAATAAAACATATTTAGAGACGATGGTTTATCGCGTGAAAATTTGACTGTTTGCTGGATTTCAACGCACGTTCAGCTTACCTGGAGCTGTTACCCTATTTGACTGAGCCAATAAGAATTTCGCTAATGGTAATTTTCAATACCTGTTATTGGTCTGCAGACAGTAATTGAGTTTCAGACGTGCGTCACCCAATCATAAATGTGGCGAGAAAGTACAGCGTTTTCAAGGGTATGTTAGCACAAAAAATTTTCACGATATGCCATCATCTCTAAACACATTATATTTAAATAATAAAATTTAATACTCTTTAAATTTTGACTGGATTCAGTTTCTTGGACGTACTCCATTGCAAATTGAATGACTGGCAAAGAAAACTAACACTCTCTGACTGGAAAACTACTGTGTTTTGTTTCGTCTCTTCATTGTGTCGCATGTTACTCAGTTTTTTTATTTTATTTGTTGTTATTTTAATTTATTATCTGTTTGTTCGTTGTTTCTATTTGACCCGACTCCATTTTGGAATTTCTTGTTGTGTATGTATCTTGCTGACTAAGCATACTCTGCTTATATTATGGTTTTCTTTTTTTTTTTTTTGTTTAGTTTTCTTTGACAGTCGTTCAATTTGCAATGGAGCACGTCCAAGAAACTGAATCCAGTCATGCACTCCCATTGCACAGTTCTTTCAAAGATCATATCTTTGAATTTTGCTCAAATAAACTAAATTAACCTAGCTCACGTTTCAAACCAAACTATTGTACCACTGTTATTAATAATATCAGACATAATAATGAATATCCATTACTAAGGCAGTGTCAATTAATTACTAGAGTATGCTTAGTGTGGTAATAATAATGTTTCACCATACAAATCATGTGGCAGAGTCCGTAACCAGGAACCAAACGACGTGCTGTATAATAATTATTTTTTTCTATTAGACTTTACATATTCTGGAGAACGAGGTCATAACAAGCAGACACACCCAACATTACACAAGGAGATAAACTAAGAAAGGAGTCGGCCATGGCCTTTGTTAGGGTACCACTCCCTCTCTATGTTATCTAATACACAAAAGTGTGTGAGCTAAAAGCGTGCCTATTTAATGTTTTACATATAATCCCCGGTTGCGGACTGGCGCCGAGAGGTTCAACACAGACTTCATAGCCGCAGTGAAATTTTTTACGTATAATTTTTTTAAATGATTTAATCAAGCTTGGGGGCGTTGGAGTTAGGTAGTTCTTACGTTTGGAACGGAGCTCTGCCGAGCTGCGGGCGGCGCTCGAGTGCTTGTAGAGCAAACAGGAGTCGTTGTGGCTACGCGGCGCTAGTCCGGTGCGGTGAGGGGGGAAGGGGGTAGGTACAGAGGGGAAGTCGAACCCAGGGACCCCAACATAAATATTGACTGTTACCCGGCGAGCACAAACACGTCGACACAATCTGAGGGACCAGCCAGTCCCTCCACGCCACATCCTCCCCCTCTCCTTCCCAGTGACGACTAGCGTAGCTCCAACCCACCCCCTTCCAACATTTCACAACCCCCTCCGGACACCTTAACAGCAAGCGGTAGGAGGGTAATTACAACTAGGAACCTCCGCCCGTCTGGTTGGCTAGCCTGCGCGTGGCCGTAAACAACCGCCGGAACGCATTTCCGCGACCTGTTCGCTCTTACTACGGAGCGCATGTAAACACCGCTGTCAGGGTTGCGTAGAATTCGACGTTGACTCCTGCCCGGGCAGCCATTTTGACCTACGCAGCGTGGCGTCCTCGTGTCACATCTTCGGTGCGGTGTTGCAAGCAATCAAATCGCACGACTTGTTGCCAACATTAAAAAATGTTGGTCACATTAAAATAGTTTTGGGTTAACCACAGTAGCCTATAATATTGCGAGGAATATCTCCCATACGCATTTTTTATTCTGTGTCATTATTTTTTTTTAATTCAGCTTAATTTTTTCGTTCCATAACATATTGTACATTGCAGAAAGTTCGCTAATATGTGCACTTAAATTATATAGGTTATTTACTTAGCAAAAACTGTTGCAGGCATTTAAACCTTCACGTTGAATTCGAAATGCAAATTTATTATATTTTCCAATTGTTTTATACATAACACCGTATTCATTTTAGGGAAACAAATGTGCAAAAAAATGTGTATTATTTCATCAACAAGTACTTAGAGACGGGAAATTTTTGCGAAAATATTTTTGCACCAATTTGTTTCAATGCCTTATGAAGACATCTGCACCTACACATCACGATTGTTGGCAGTGTGTTTTTGTGCAGAGCCATATATCATTTGACTGTGCCATTCAGAACAAGGTAACCGTGACACCACTCGTCTGTGATTTGCTGACGCTGAGACTTAAAATTATCCAATCAGTGATCATTAAGTAGAGCTGCAGGCATAAGGCACTGTTTTCACGAAAATTTCCAGTCTCTACAATCACTGCACTGTTCACGATTAAGTATACTTTTTGCCCAGCTACAAATTTTTCTTTCTGTCATTTTCAATATGTTTAACATATGTAAATATAACTAATGATATTAAAATTCAACTTTCGAGGTCATTTTATTTGCCTTCATTGGTCGTGTGTGTGTGTGTTTGAGATAGCCCTAAAAAACTAATACAATTTACCGTGAATGTCTTAAAATCAATGTGGTGTCAAAAATCATAGCTACTTAAAAGCCGGAATATTGCACGACAAATAAAAAAGTACAAGAGTTTTAGAAGCATTCAAATAACAGCAATGGAAGAACGTGAAAATGTATAATTAATTGCGGACATTATTTTATCTGTTGGTAGGTTATGGCTCTAGCGTTCTTAAAAAAATAACTGTAATAGAAATATTTATATATAGCACTGCATTAGTTTCAGCTGATGTAATTTTTTTTTTTCGCACTCCGTGGAGCTTCGTACCACACCAACAACGCACGCTGCCATTGGAATCGTTTCAATCGCAGGGATGCTATCCACTGCGGGCGAAGCGCAGTGTCACATCACAAATCTCCGAACAATGACAAAGATTCATGTCCGGAGTTGAAAGCTCGGCTCGACCAAAGCCTCCCCATCGTCGCAATTTTCCGAACTGCGAATTATAACTGAATATAAAAGCGGCGAGTTCGAAAAAAAAAAGGTGGTGAAGAGGAGGGGGCGAAATACCCACGTAAATGTTGGGAAATAACCCGATCACTTTGGGAAATGGAACGCCGTGGCACCCAGCGTCGGCGATGTGATCGCTATCATCATCAATCAAACCCACACACCAAACATATCCTCCCCACCCCCTTTTCTACTAAATGCCCTTCTCTGCCGTGTGACGCTAATGCGGGCGGGTTTTGCAGATTCGCGCGCCGGCGCTGTGATTCAATGCCCGTCGCGACGCGGGGACGTTTTAAAAAAAGTGTCATCGTGTTAAGGGGGTTTTAGAGGGG
Source organism: Medauroidea extradentata (assembly GCA_003012365.1). Taxonomy (NCBI): domain Eukaryota; kingdom Metazoa; phylum Arthropoda; class Insecta; order Phasmatodea; family Phasmatidae; genus Medauroidea; species Medauroidea extradentata. The sequence continues at coordinate 44,620 of PNEQ01051098.1, forward strand.
TTGGGAGGATTGGTGATGTGAGGGACGGAATGTTGGAGTGCTGTCTAGGATCAGCATGTGTTACGTGTGACGTTGAGGCGTAACTCATAAATCATGTCGAACACACACGCAGGCACATGATCGCGAGATTCACCATGGGTCAGTGATTCCTCTGAGAGCGCCACCGTCCGTCTCCTCTCGATATATCTCGATATCTCGAACTGAAACGCAAATCTTTGTGCTCATCGCACGAGCTGAAAAATTCGAGACGGTGCTCCCCCCACCAGACACACAGCAGGAAAGAATATTTATCGGTAATTTGTTTTTCACCGAAAGCATCAATCATACATCAAAAGCCGGTAGGAAAATAAACTCATTTTTAAAATCGTTTTTATTTATTTTTTTATAAGTATGCGTACGAAATATACCAACTAAATGTTTATCTGAACTGCGGAGGGTAGAAAAAACACGCCAGTGAAAAAGTAGGAAATTATTTACCGTTGATATGAATGCGATTCTGAAGGAAAGTAGAATAAAAAACAGTGCGTAGAATATCAGTCCCCACTTTTTTTCCTCTTCTAACGGTAAGCATTCCGTGTATCACTCCCAGTAAAAAATTTTAAAGCGGGGATTTTTATCATCAGTAGAAATTAATATGCAGCAGCTCGAAGGTTTGCGATACAGGAACAGCGACAATGTTATTTCCATATTTGCCGTAAGCAAAACACCAATTTTGAAAGTACAATGATCAGTTTATTTTCCCTTGGTAAAACATGTTGTTGGTTGAGTTATTTACAATTCATAGATATCTGAACGGAAAATGTATACTTTGAGGTTGATTTTTGAATTTTTGGTTCAGTGTGCAATTTAAAAACAGGGCCAGTGAGTAACTGAAGTGCGAAAATTCTCTTTGCTTGTAGAGCAAAATGTAAACCGACATCAACAACTATTTTTTTTTTCAAGAAATATCTATCGAAGTACTTTGAATTTGATTAGTTAAACTACATATTTTATTAAAACATTTTGCTGAACAGTGTTTTTTTTTCTAATTTTGAAAAGCTCCAAAAATAACTATACATTTGTATAGGATCGAGTATGTGAAAGCGTATTCATGGATAATGTACACGTAGGCTACTCACGTACATCATTCGAACGAACATACACACGTGTATTATATATATATATATATATATATATATATATATATATGTGTGTGTGTGTGTGTGTATGTATGTATGTATGTATGTGTGTAGAGCCTACGTGCTTGAGTACATACGTAAGTGAATTAATTCACAACGTTCACATAAACAAATAATTATACATACATACATGCATACATTATTGCATACATACATAATACATACATTATTACATGCATACATACATAGATACATACATAGACGTTAATGACTGTAAATTATGTTTAATAACAGTCTCGAGCTACAGTAAAAAAATATTCCGCAAACAATGATTAAACTGTTATAAATACGTTTATGTAGGAATTTGATTGAGATGAATTTAATTTCTGTAAGGAAACCGATGTCAATATACTAAGTCCCTTTGTATTTTTAAATATTGTCATAAGTTAAGAAATTTATCGTTATTTTCAGAATTTTTTTTAAATAAAAAGGCATTTGACTGTCTGATTTTAAATTACTTTTATCATATGGCCTTAACTATCTAATTTCAGTGTAAATTATTTCATTCGCGTAAGTCAGTTGGTTTTTGTTATTTGCATGCTCCCACAACTTGCAAATCTTGACTTTCATATGCCACTTTGGGAAGTCTGAGAGCTAAAATTGTTTTACAAGTGGTAAATGCAGTGGCAAGTAACGTCTATAAAACTAACACTATGTCGTACAAATATAAACGTATGCATTTTTCCCACGCGAACGCCCTTAAGGGCGCCGTCACTTGGCATACGTCACATTTACCAAAGCTCTATACCAGGAGCAGGTTTGAAATATCCGTGGACTGGCCCTCGCAGATGAGAAAGCTGCCTGCCCCGGCAACCAGAACTTCCAATCGTCCAATCCGTATTACACAAACACTCAGCGTGTAACTTGGCGTCCTCACCTCCCCCCTTCACCGACCCCATCATCCCCTCCACACGGCTCCTCTCCTAACACTTCACGTCCGCCCTGCCGGTCTTCGCAACTCGTTCTGCTCGCAAATTTAGATTGGCCCCGTGGCAAAATATTTTTCTTTCCTTCCCTCCGGGGACCTTATATAGAGGAAGTGACTGGATGTTCGTCAGCCCAGGCTCTTCGCTGGAGGAGCGGCATATCTCCACGACTTAGACTGGCATCTCTGTCCGTCTCTATCGCGGCATTCGACTCACTTACCAAACCTCGTATAATGCAGGACAAAACATTAGGTTTGCCAGGTTTCCTAAATTTTAGTTGTGTTTGGGTTTTTATTTACATTGACACCATGATTATCTAGGCATTTATCCACCAAAGCCAATTTTAATAGCGTTACGACCTTAAATAATGAAATAAATAAAAACATAAAATAAATAAATAAGTGATAAATGTAAAGTGACTTTAGTTTTATATTACTATATTCCTTTATAATGAAAAAATCTGCATGATAAACTTGGGCATACAGTCACATTATGCCACACCATCCCCTCAGTAAAATTGTTATGAATGTATATAAATCAAAATTTTTTGTCTGTTATTAAACGTAAATAATTTCTTCCTTAGAAATTTACACCAATTTTTGCTGAGTAACACCCTTATCAATACCTTCGCCTCTCACCAAGGCGATCCGGGTTAGATTCCCGGTGGGGTTCGGTCCCCGGATTTTTGCATGTGGGAATCATGCCGGACGATGTTAGTCGGCGGGTCTCCTTGAGAATCTCTCGTTTCCTCTGCCCTTTCATTCCGGCGTTGCTGCATACTCACATAATGCATATTAATATTACTGATATGTTTGTACGAGCTAGTAGTGGGAATACATATGCCCACTGGCAGGAAGGAAATATGTAACTAGGGCTTCAAAAGTGCTCATGTGTTTTTTAACTGGCGATGAAGGGGTGGAGACTTGTGCCGTTGTCGCCCTCAGCGGCCGCAGAATGGCGCAGTTGCCCTCTCTGCTCTCTGCCGGAATCTCGTGATGAAATTTGAAAGCTCTCATCCTCGTGCCGTCCCTCCCAATAATACCGCGGCTCTCCGCCGCTCTCTTGGAGTGTGTGCCACGCTGGAAGCATAACGCGCAGGGGCGAATCCGCCCTGGTTCTTTGGCTAGGGAGGTGGGGGTGGTCGGGGAGAAGTGTCGAGCCGACACTCCAAATCACAGGTTTGGCGGGGTTCTCAAGAAGGGGAGGGAAGAGGTTGAGGGTCCCTGCCACCCCTTCCTTCCTACCGGAGATTATTGACTCGGCGAGCGCTCTGGCGGGCGAGCAAGTAACTAGCGAGCCCGAGAGACTGGGGGTGTCTCGTATTGACAAGTTTTGATTCTGGATTGGGGAAGATGACTTCTTGGGGAAACCAGGTCCATTCACCGACGCTAGTACTAGGTGGCCCACAGATGCAGTGAAAACCCAACATCACCTACTCTAGGAAACTTCCCACCCCAGAGCTCTGGGGAGAGCGTGGCACGGTAAGTCACATGAAAAACTTTCATACATGTCATCAGTTCATCTCAGTGCGGCCAACATCGCTGAAGACATTTAAGACTGTTTTTATGTCCTAAAAACTGCGAGGAAATAAGTGCGTTTATCCCCCAAAATTCACCAAAAATCACCCACTTATTAATCATTATTATTGTTCGACATTTTAATGCCTGTTGCGATATTTACACGTTAACAATGACGAAAGTTTTTTTTTTTTTTTTTTTTTTCGAAAACTGTCTTGTGCTTTCTTAAGACTGTTCTAATGCCATTTTCTTTAAAAGGTTTTCCGTTGTTTTGTGACTTTATACGTCACAGGAAACGTGGTAAAATCACGAAACCAACTGCAAAAAAATGCTTTTAAACATAATTATGATCATTATAGCATGAAATATTTTGCGATGCAAATTTCAATAAATTGATCTGTCCTAATAGTATGTACTGGCTGAAGTGTTCTTTACACCATAGCAACTCTATGAAGAAGTTCAACTGAAATAGCATATTTCGTACGCTTTCAATCCGTGATTGATGTTTGGATACGTTTACATAAGATTTTATGACGTAATTTAAAATGTAACTGCATGCAAACAACCTCAATTAATTTCCATGGATGTTTTTATCATGTACTGGAGTCGTTAACATTCATTTTAAGATTATGCTGATATAGAGATATTCGAAATTTGTATTGCAAAATGTGAAAAAATTTAAATCCTCTTAATTACATTAATAAATTTTTTTAAAAGCGTTTTGCTTCTTGACACATTTCTCTTACAAAGGTTTCATAAACTATCACCATAGTACATTATTTTCTGAATTCATGGTTCTGTAAAGCTGTATCTCGACATTTTGGAAGAACAATCGCCACATCTAAAGAAACAAAAACAGTTAAAGGAACCTATTCCCGCAAACGCAACGTTACTGGGCTATAGGGCTAATGGCCTACAGTGCATGGCACGCGCAGCATCATGTCATTGTGGAATGCTACACCGGGCAATGCTTACCGTCCAGTTACATACTGTTGCCAATAATACCTAATGGTATTCCACATCAACACGATCCAACCCGCACGTCATTTACTGTGAACTGTAGTGCAGAATTAATGAATTTTGGAAACTATGCTCGTTGTGTGTTTGTGTATATATATATAAACACACACACACACACATTATTTATTTATACGCTAGGAATGTTCCTCCAAAAGATTCACATGCAATTTTGTAACAACCGGTACATAGAAAGTGGTTTTTTGGACCACTCAGTGCTCTTAAGAGCCATATACAGTTGGCGAATTAACATTTTTGCAGCGTGTTAAGAGAAAGTCAATTTAAGAAATACTACTAAAAGTGTTTTCCATATCTTTATGTACGAAAGAAAACACATAAAAAAAAAAAAGATTCTCTATCTTTGTTCTCTAGATATCATGTTTAGGAACATGGCTTCGAGGCACTTAAAAATGGCTAAAACCTGCTTTTCCAGGCTGCTGACGCACAAAAATTCAAACCGGAATCGCGATGGACTTTACTACGCACTTTCTATAAATAAAAAATATAGTCGCCACTTGAAGTCCAATATAAGAAACAGCCAACGACTGAAACACTGCACGCCGTGTTCATGCCCTGCGCATAAAGGCGACATGGTTGTTGATGCACGAGCCTGTTTAGTTCTTATCGCCTGCCTGTTACCGTACCTCAGACTCGGCATATAGCGCCTGCTGTAGAGGGATATTAAGGGGCCTCCCTACCTGCGCTTCAAATGAGTTGCCGCGAGTTACGACTATTCGTTTCATGACGAAACTATTTTAACGCGAATTTTATATACACACACACACACACACATATATATATATATATATATATATATATACATAGAGAGAGAGAGAGAGAGAGAGAGAGAGAGAGTGGTCCTGAACTACAGGTACAAATGCGTTTGTACCTGTAGTTCAGGACCACCCTGTATATATCTACGAACATAACACTAACTTCTAACTATGTCGTTATAGTTTTAAAAATTCGACACGTTAATTATTAGAAACGTTAATTTTGAGCCCCTCGAAATGGCAAAAAAAATAAAATAAAGGAAGGGGGTTGTTTCCATACTGCCGTATATGGAAAAATAACAACTGGAATCGAAAAACATAACTGTAGAAATAAGCGGTAGACTTTGTGAACTATGCTGGTCACAATTAAATAATGTGTCACTACTTAAAGTCCCATTGGAAAAAGTATAATAGTAAAGCACTGTACGCCATGTAACTTGTGCGGAGAGGCGATAACATGTTACATACGTCGGTTAACGGCAACCTTACCGCTCTTACCTCACACACACACACAGACGCAGCCTATCTAGGGAGGCTCCTTAAGGTTGTTCAAGTGGTGAAAAATTACAATTTTATATTTGTATGAAATAGTGTTAGTTTTGTACACATTACTTGAAAGAACACATACTTCTAACGAAAGAAATTAACTCAGCCAGTTTTCCCGTAATGGCACTTCAAAGTCAAAATTTCCATATTTTTCCTTCATACAAAACTTGAAAACCAGTTAACATAATTAAACGGAAAAAATCACATCAAAACTACGTGCCACTGTCTATGGCTTGTAGCACATAAGACTCATTACGAAACATTTTTATGTTAGATAAAAAAATTCAAAATTTAAATTTTTTTGTTACTTCTAGAAATTTATTTGAAACACAAAAATATTTTATAATGGGTTTTTATATGCTTCAAGCCGTAGAAAGTTACGTGTAGTTTTGATGTAATTTCTTCCATTTCAATATATTTACTGGTTTTCAAGTTTTATATGAAGTAAAAATATGCAAATTTTGACTTTTGAAGTGCCATTACGAGAAAACTGGCTGGGCTATTTTTTTTTTTCGTTAGCGGTAAATGTACTCTTAAGTCATGTCTACAAAACTAACACTATTTCATACAAATATAAAATTATGATTTTTCACCACTTGAACACCCTTAAGCATCCGGCTCGGTCCCGAGGCCAGGGTAGGACGTTCCTCTCCTACTGGAGCCCGGAGTGAAATCAGTAGCTCCCGGGACGCTGGTATTCCTCCAGTGGCTGGAGCGCCTGGAATGCGCTCCAAGCCTGGACAGGATATTGGACCCGGCGACTCGTGAGCGGAGAACCAACTCTCTCTCTTTCACAGAACTGCTGTTGAAGCCGTGCGACTTCTCTTCCCGTCTCTTCCAGCACAGCCTGCATTACATATATCTATACATGCCTTCCTCCCTTCGTCCCTACTCCTCCACGGCTTCCAACTTGGCAAACGTGATTTTCCCCGACGCCCAGGGGCTCCCTTTCGGTTCATTACAGACTTGCCATTCGGCAGCTTCACTCTTGAAGCTGTGGGCGCACGGTTCGCTCTTGAGTAAGGCCATCTTCTCGTATGTTTCCCAACTCAGCTGTACATTATACAAAAGCGACATTACTTTCTAAATTAAATATGCTTCTCTCTGTAGCCTATAAATGTTCCTGACTCTATAATTTTATAATCCGTTTTTTAAATAATATTCCCGTTGAATTGTTTAGATCCTGACCACTTTCTTATGCAACACCGAGAATTGTTCGAGCTGCGTTTTTTGGAAAGTCCGCCTGTATACCAGGTGATCGCAAATGTCACGAACACCCTCCGGCAGGTGATTTCCTACGTAAATGTCAGGAGAAAACATATAGGTGACCTATGGCCGAAAATGTATCCGACAACACCGTAGTCTGTTCCGTTTTATTAGCAGCACAGCATGGTTTGCGACCATGTACCTGCATAACGAAGCATGTTGTACATTCAGGGAAATTTTTTTAACGTCAACATCCAGGCTGAACGGTTTTCACCGCTTGAAGCTTATCAAGCAGTTATTTTTTTAAAGAAAAGTCATATATGGCAGTCGGCATTAAGATTCATACGAATACCGAAATACGTTAGTAAGAACCAATTCAAAACCAATTAAAATATCTTAAGCATAGATAAAATGTATTTATCAGTAACTGAGGAAAAACGTGCGTTACCTTCAAAAGAAAAATTATAAGTGAATCATGTTTGTACTGGTAAATTTTGTCATAAAACGCAGTTTAAAATGAGTTGTGCAAAAGCAAGTTTTAAAACGAGACATGTTTCTGTCTCGCCGTTATTCAGGAAACTAATTACTTTAAGGGTGTTCAAGTTGGAAAAATCGTAATTTTATATTTATTTGAAATATTGTTTATTTGAAGGCGTTACTTGGGAATACATTTTCCTCTTATAAATATACATCTACCAGTTTTCTCATAATGTAACTTCAAAGTCAAAATTTGCACGTTTTTAGTTCTTAAAAGCAGCAAAAACTAATTTACATAAATAAATTAAAAATTCACTGACATGTTTAAAACCATTACAATACAGTTTCGAACTAAAAAATATTCTGAAATTTTAAATTTTTTTCTTTCTTTTATAAATTTTTTTAAATACTAAAAATTTTGTAACGGATTTTAAAACATGTCAAGTAGTGGGCCGTGATATGTAGTTTCTGTGTAATTTTTTTTACAATTATTTATGTTCATTGGCTTTGTGGCTCATAAGAACAAAAAACGTGCAAATTTTACTTTGAAGTTCCATTCCGATAGAGCTAAATTTTTTTAAAGAGGAAAATGAACTTACAAATAACGTCTACACAACTAACACTATTTCATACAAATATAAAAATTATAGTTTTTCCCCACTTGGATGCCCTTAAGAATATGTCCTTGATATTTCCAGTGGCAAACATAAAAGCTCTTAATTCAGATAACACGTTTGAATGGCATTCTGGAGGACTTCGGTTCGATTTACAGCTCCAGCCATCCTAATATCGGTTTTCCATTGTTTCCCGAAATTGCTACAGGCCAATGCCGGGATGGATCTTGAACAAAATTCATGACACACTTCTCTACCCGATCCTGTCATTGGGTCAGTTTGTGCGTCACCATATCTAATGACTAGGGCCATGAACTACTCGCGAAAATAATTTTGTCCCAGTTTGTTTCACTGCCTCACGTGCACTTCTGCAGTTCTGCTTCGTGGTCAGTGATTGGATGTTACTCTCGCGAGTGTTGGGATTCTGTCTGCAAATCGCCGTAGTGTAGTGCCGTAGTAACCTTGTTCTGGTTGGCGCTGTCTGATGAGAGACGTCGCTTGACAAAGACACGCTGCCAATAACTATGAAGCACAGCTGCAGATGTACACGCAAGGAACTGAAACAAACTGAGGCAAAATTCGTTTCACGAAAAGTTCGTGGTCCTACTAACGACCTAGAAAAGACAGAGACATGATTATTTTAATTGAATTGTAGAGGCTATTGCGATGTTGCTGCAATAGACAATTCATACCATAAGTCAAAGTCAGAAATGTATCTTGACTAGAAAGAAAATGTTTTAGAAAAATCTAACTAATCATTAATAAAATTACCGAATTAAAACTGTGGCTTTGTTTGAAACATAGCTTGACAAATAGCTGCTACGTGTGTCTTCAGTAGTAAGCTACAATTGAAGTTATAACTAATTTAAATGAGCACTTCTCCGTCATTATCCAACCACTTATAGTTTGCTTTGATTGGCTTAACAATAATAACAGTTATAATAATAACTTACTTATTGGAATATGGCGGAGATAAGGCACACTTATCCATAAATTTATGTTAAATTAATATTTAAAAAAACGATATTAAAAATTATTACTTGTAGTTTACTTCTAATATAGTTTTGTTAATGTATAATTATCTGAAATTGTATTACATTGTTTTACAAACTTTTTAACTATGATTATAAAATGTGAAAAACTTGCACAAAAAAAGAAAATGTCTTAATAAGTACATATTATTCATTTTCAAATTAATGTTTTTTATTATTAATGAAGTCACAGTCATTCATAACTGTCAAAATTTTCTTAGCACACATACTTAACAACTTCTACATAACTAAAGCTCATCCGCTCTTATGTACGAATATTACTGTAATGACTCTGATAGACTAAACAAGTCTAAACCCTAATTTAAAAATGCCGGTTATACCCTAAATACATATTTGAAGATGCCTGTAACTTAAAAGCGAAAAAAAAATAAAATATTTTGACATTCGTTAAAGTGTAATTCTGTCTGCTTATACTTAACCCCAGGTAATAAAATTTAAAAATATTTCAAATTACAACTTTTTAAGTTACGACATGTAACTTCCTACTAACGTCGTTTTGTTTCAAACATGTAGGTTTAATGCTCGATTTTAAAATAGTTAAACCTTAGTTTAAAAAAAAGTAAACAAAAGGAACACAGAAAAAAAACCTTTTAGATTAATACTTATTAACTAATACATAAATTCAAGTTATTAATAAGTAGCAAATTCATATTTAACCAAAAAATGAAAGTATCACATTTACGTCACCATGTTACAAACGTTTGTAGTCACACTTTCACACACCTGTGTTGCTTTCATTTACGTAAAAAAATAATACAACATAAAAGTACGTTTTACCTTGCGTAGGACGAGAAGTGAACTGACATAGAGGACTGGTCAGGAAGAAGGGGGAGGGGTGTGGTATCAAACGTGAGTGGCGCAGGCCTGCAGAAGTCTGTGAAGACTGGTCGCCTCGCACCACCTCACACACTCGCGCGCCACTCGCAGTTAATTATTCAGCAGCCAAATCTTCCGCCAGCACTCTGGCCTCGCGCTGTTAAGAGCCAGCACCAGCCTCCCTCGCCCCCCTCCCTGCTCCAACCTGGCAGTTATGGCAGATTTCTGCGAGCCCCAGCGAGAGTGCGCCCCGTGTTTTTAATAGAATTTACGATTATTGGCCCTCCAACGGCAGCCTGCTACCACCTCCCCCACGGCCGCCATTACCGAAGATTGCGCGGTAGATCACTGCTCTTTTATCCCTCCCCCACCCCAAAACATCCCACTTCCTATCCCTTCTCCTCTACCAGCTCGCAACACGGCCTCGGCAGCCACACACCCTCCTGGTCGCGCTTTATGTCATCTCGAAAGTTTCCCACCGATTTCTGCCACTCCGGTCCCAATCCACATCGATACTTCCACACAATCTGAAACAAAATGTTCGCCTCCTCTTCCTCTCAACTGTACTTGCTTCCAAGAGCCAGATGTACCTTCACTCTCCATTAGAATTATTAACAATAAACTTCTCGCAGTCAAGTAAACTGTAAAAAAATAATAATAAATAAAAAATTAAACTTCCTGAACAGTAGAAGAAGTGTTTAAAGCTCGGTTTTAGTCGCCATATTAACTTTTATAATATCATGAAAAGAAAAATGTCGACTTTTCGATCACACCACGAGTTCTTTTTACCTTGCACTGCAGTACAGGAATGGCAGGTGAACTTATAACGTGCATTTATGCTGTAATCAGTCAAACAAGTTAAGCATATTAAAAAATTGGTTAGACTGCTTGTGGCCTAAATACATAACCTACTGAACTATTGGGGACATAATACATTATCCTGTCCCATTGCAAGAAATGTTCAAATACATTGCCTGAATCCATGTTAAAATTTCAACTGCCGGGCTTCTACAGAATTGCCAGGTAAATATTATACGTGATATAGTCGCAAATTCAGCATTTTTTTCTCAGTATTTTATGAAAGCGAAGAATAAAATATTCGATTACGGCAATTGAAACTGAGCCTTAACTCATGCATATAATCGGACACTGACAGTGTGTAAATAGAGCAAATATTGAACATTTTTACTATACAAGTGTGGTATAACAGCAATATACATTTAACAGCTTCATTAACATGAATTGGCAAGTTACCATTGATGTAATGGCACCAATTTTACTATAGGCCGTTCGAGATAATGTGAGCACTGAATATTTAACCTTTGAACAAAACCTCCTGCAGTTACTGCATATAGTTCAACGTTAAAAATAGTTACCTTACAACTATTATGGTTGGCAGCGATTTGCTGAATGTAGTTCCTTGCATTTTCCTATTTAAATACAACAATACAGACATAAAATGAACTGAAATCGACATGATTGTATTTTATGTAATTAATAACCTTTTTCTCTTATCAAACTATATAGGTTCCTACTGACCATACAATTTATCTTACACGCGCAGGCATCAAGTGACGTCTCCATATAGAGGTTAGAAATTTTCCGGTCCTTACCCGCCACGCGCGGAAAGATACGAATTGGATGAAAACATACATTTAGCAGGGCTTCTGCGAGTGCTCACTTTATCCCGAACAGCCTACTTTCTTACACTCCTATAAGTTGTAGTGATAAATTTACGAATATTATTTTACAATCTAACGACATTTCATAACCCTGATTACCTACCTTCTTACTGCACATTTTTAATGTAGCTATTTCGTGTAAAAATTAATGTTGTGTATTTTGACTCGCATCCGTTCGTTGAAGAAATTGTGTTGTGAAATTCACACAAACACATCAGTTCTCATTATAACGTGTTTTATATATATATATATATATATATATATATATATATATATATATATATATATATACACCCAATCCAGTGTCGAGAAACTTAAACATTTCAGTTTTAATACGTTAAACCATTAAAGGTGTTCCAGTGGGGAAAAATCGTAATTTTATATTTGTTTGCAATAGTGTTAGTTTTGTAGACACAGCTCGGGAGTAAGCTTTCCTCTTACCAAAATAATTACTTCAGCCAGTTATCCTACGGATAAATTTTAAAGTAAAAATTTTCATGCTTTTCGTTCTTATAAGCTGCAAGAACTACTGTTGACATATGCAAAAATCCACAACAAAATATGTTTGTATTTTGAAAAATTCTAAATTAGCAAAAAACTAAAAATTTCAGGATTATTTTTTAAAATACAAAATTAGTTCGAAGAGTAACCCGAGTGAAATTCATTTGTGCTCGAATGTCCACCTGACAGCCTCTAACTCCTAACGTATCCTGCTCGAGAGAAGGGTAAGTGGCGGTTAGCAGACGAAAGTCTCCATTTCTCTTGGGGGAAAACATGTAAACAAAACGTATACCCAAAACCACTACAAAGTGAAACGGAACACACTCTCTCCAAAATATGGATGAAACAACGAATACTGCCTGTAACTGTAAATATGAGTAAAGTAACGCGTGGACAATGTGCTGTGGACGTCGCATTTAGCAGAATATTTAAAATGTATTAAACACGTATGCTTGTTTTTCTTGATTCAGCCATCTTAAAAATAAAACTGAGAAGCATAACAGGCGTTCATCAAATCCTGGTCATGTGACTGAGAAAACCTACCCTACTCCAACGGGTGAACTTTCGAAAACGCCAGTAGTGTAAATTGACCTCATATCGTGATATACCATAATATTGTGATACACCTTAATATCGTGATAAACCACTTTGTGAATTTCACAAAATTGGTAAGGATCTGCACACCGAATTTACTAGGTTACCGATAAATGCGGGCATGTGTAGTTTCGGGAATGAGTCCACTGTATTACATATGAGATCACTATTACAATAGGGTATCTCTGGTACCGTAAAACGGGGTTATTAGAAACACTGGGGTGAGTAGAAACACAATTTTGAAGCTACATTTTCGGTATTAATTCTGTTTTAAAAAATTCTAATTTTAGGTAGGCAAGTTAAAACAGTTTACAAACATTAGTTTTAAAGTAATTATAATTTTTTAAAGCAAAAGAGTTTCAGCTAGGATTTCTTTTTCTAATTTTGATTCTGTTCACCTCCAGTGTTTCTAATCACCCCGTTTTGTGGTACTGAAGTTCGAAGACTCAGTACCACGAAGTAGGGTAGGTATACCCTATATGCTCGCTGGCATGAGGCAGTTCGGTTCTCCACGTCGGTCGCCCGCCGACTCGTCGTGCAAGATGTTCGGACACTAGCCGAGCCTTCGTGCCAGGTCGCCGTCGACACTACGTCACTTCACGTGACTGTCGGAGGTTTCCCGGTCGGCCGGTGAGGACAGCGGCGTCGTGTGGTGGGTCGTGCATGTGTGTGTAAGGGGGCGGGCACGGAGAAGGTGAATATTTCATCAGCTGGTGGGTCCACTTCACGAAGATCTCCCGCTCTCCAGATCCGTGGCGGGGATGTATCCCTACCCTCTTGTCTTCTCATCCCAACCTCCCCATCGCAGATAAAGAACACCCTCACCCCTTCCCTTTTCCAGGGTTGTCTGTTGTAACGGTCATTCAGCAGCACCCTCCCTTCCCCCCCCCGGCTAGCAGCTTCCCCCTCTATAAATACTGGTTTATGGTCTGGTGCTGCAACAAGATGCCACCCCTCTGCGGAGGGAGTCGGCGAGCGGCTATTAGGAGATATAATAATTATTATGGGCGCGAGATCAATGCCTGCACCCCTACACTGCTTTGTATCCAGCTGCCGGCGCTTCCTACCCAAGCCACCAAGCAGTAAAAACGTGTACGACACTTGACGTGTACACACTTTTGAGCCGTCTTACACACACCACAATCTCTTAGTCACACATTTTACTCTTAAATTATTACATATTTTTAAAGACTGTATGGTACGTTATTAAACGCTAAAAACGCCAAATGAAATATACAACCCAAACTGGAAAAAACTATAAAACAAGAATCCCAGATATGGTATTTGCCAACTTTATGAGCAAACATTTACCCAGCATGGTGGATTTGTTAAGCGATCTCTTGTGCTGCAGTTAAATTTAATAGAGTACGCCATCAGAGACTGTTATTCAGAAATACCTCACTCGAAAAAAGTTTTGCTCAAAAAGTTGGCAAAAACTATTGCCTAGTATTGCTGTTTTTATATACAAATTGGCTTTTTAGAAACCTACGATTTTAAACCGACTCTTTTAGGGCTGAAATAAGTACTACGCCCTGTTAATAAGTGAGTGGCATTAATTTTAAAAAAATCAGGATTGTAAATTCATTACTGCCTACAGCCGCTCAGGAGTCCTGGCCAGTTCGTTCCTGTTAATATTAATCATTTTGTAAAGACACTGACGTTATTGGACCCGAAAACCTGATAAATACTAACAGAAAACGTTACGGGTATAGGGTATTCAAAACAATACAGGCACATGAGCTCAGATTTGTATTTGCATTTCAGCGTAAAAGGTCAGAGTGGGAGCTGTCTTTCCCATACTTTTAATTTCTGATCGAGATCAGCTATCGCAAACGTTTTGTACATCTTTGTTAAAAATAATTTTTACTATGAAGTCTAATATTTTCTAGACAAAAAATTAAATTAATTTGTCTCACTAGTTCATTAATCAGAATTTACTTATTACATAAGTAGCTAAATACATGGTGTAAACATTTAGTCTTGAAAAAATTATTTATTTCAGTATTACCTTTATTTTGTTTTACAAATTTACTCTCGCTTAGAATTTTTAAAAATACCTCTGGTATAAACTGCAGAAGTTTGTCTTAATGTGCTGTATGGGAGGAGCCACTGCCTAGCGAACAGACTGTACCATTGTCACCTTGGTCGCACTCGCTCGCTCGCACACGTACGCACACGCACGCAGATACAGGGGGTCGTATGCCCAGTGCGGCAGCGGTGGCGGCAAGAGGCTAATTGAACTCTGCGACCCCCCACGGCAGACAAAAATCCTTGTGCCAATTAACACGATTGGGTTTCTACCCGACCAGTGACCCCCCTTCCCTTCCACTCTGCTCCTGTAGTCTGTTCCACCCTCGCTCGCTCTTTAGCCAAGGGTGTCCGCTGGGAATTCTACCCCTCACCCCCTCCACCAACCCACCACGACCACCCCTCTTTATTAACACCCTGCCTGGCTGGCGAACGGAACCCAGTGGCTGCAGAACTTGCCGTCGTAGTAAAAACTCGACATGGCGACATGTGGCCTTTCCTTCAGGGCCGCCCACGACAATTTACATTGATCTCCTCGCTGCTGATTTCCCCTCCGCCCCTCCCCCACTTAATCCACACCCAGTGTTGCCAGACGACCAAAAAAAATCCTTCCGCTAGGGAAAATACAAGTCTGTACTCTCCGCAGGATCATGGTACGCTAACGGAAAGAGAAATTTCGTAGCAGTTTAATTTTTTTGGCAGGACAAAAATTTTTGGCAACACTGTCTCAACTTCACTCCTGCATTCTGCCAACCCCGGGAAAATAATATGTGAGTAGTGGAGTTGTTACCGCGTACACATATACCTATGTGCTTGCGGACACTGAAACAACCACTTTCAAAACTAAACAAAAATGAGAGCATTTTTTTTTTTTTAGTATTACTGCAAGGAACAGTTATTTCTTTACAATTTGTTGCTAGTACTGAATACTGACCTAAGACCGTAAGTATCTATCATGAGTGCACATATTTACTATTGCATATTTATAATTATTTTCAATTAAATGTTTTTATCAACAAGGTTGTGCGCATCAGTTAGTAAATCAGATGTCTTCAGTTTCGCTTTCTGTATTCGAGTATGATTTTTCCTTTATTTTTATTCTCAGCGTATTCGGATTGGTTAGCATGTCCGTGCTTATTCCTCTGAAAACTATTTTTTTTTTTTTTTTTTTTTTTAATTCCCGGCTTATTCTTTTAGCAAACTTTTGACATGAAAATATATGTGTCCGGGCATATTGTTCAAAATACAATATCATATCCAGCATTTATCTTTTCCTGAAACGTAAGTATATTGAGCAAATACATATAATGATTTAAGTGATGTACGTTCCACAGCGTGCTCTAACGGTTAATCATTTGCTTAAAGTTCAAGAAACGTTTTCTGACAAAAATAATTACAATAAAAATCAAAATGTAAGAAAAGCATATGAAATATTCAGGATAAAATGAATATTAGTACTGCCTTTGCTTATAAAACCGGTTTGTGGCTACTTTGTCATAAATGCAGTTGTACTGAAACAAGTCTAATTTTTTTCCGTTCAAGCGCTAATATAACAACTTGATTAAGACATATTTATAAAATTATGTTCTACATTCAGCAAAGGACATAATATTTTTCTGAAAGAGAAAATATATTCGGAGTTTGGAAGTTTTATTGTGCGCCTTCAGTGGTATTGTAACATACACTTTCGCAAATTGCAGACGTTAGTAACTGTTGAATGTATGTATGTTTAGCCTAAGCTTATAAGTACCATACCATACTGTTAGGCGATTTTACGTTTTTAAAAAAATGTATCAGTAGGACTTTATTGGGAAAATGATGCTAACGATTGATGACCGAAGAGAATTTCCACTTAATTATACCGTTCTGTGAGCTAAGGCTAATGTAGGTAGGCTATATATTAGCTGTTATCCTTTATTTATATTATCGCCGTAATTTGGTTTCATGCATATTTAGAAAACGAACCGTAATCGTCATAAAAATTCTTCCTATAGTCCATTTACGGTAAATTAAGCGCTTAAGCCGTACTAAATTTTTAGTTCTAGCCAATATTTAGCTTACTCAACTTGTCAGTATGATCATCGACACGTGAGTAATTAACTCAGTGAGTATATTTATCGATAACAGAAGTGAACGTATAAGACCAAAATAAAAGGTTGTTTTTAACAGTTTTAAGTCTTTCTAGAGGTTTTACCTACGTCTGAGGGTCGGGAGCAAAGGTGTGATAAAGGTGTCACTGGTACGTGCACCCAACTGAACACTATATATGTGGGTCTCATATGTCACTTGAGTGAGAGAGTGAGTGAGGTGTTGGTCGTGAGAGGTGACATGATGTGAGTACGAAGTAGCGCCGGAATGAATGGCGGGGGAAACGGGAGATCCCCGAAGAAACCCGCCCCCAACGGCATAGTCCAGCACGATTCCCACATGCGAAAATCCGGGGGCCGCACCGGGAATCGAACCCGGATCGCCTTGTTGGGAGGCGAGTGGTCTGACCATTCGACTACCGCTGCCCCGTATGTCATCTTGAAATGGGTGCTGTGTCTCTAATAACTAGAGGCCGGGAAAATTCGCGGCTTCACTGAGCTGTAGGCTAGCTTCCAAGAATATATGTGAAATCGTGCAGACAGTAGCGGTTTATTAGCTGTTAGCTGACAGTAAAATGGGCCTGTATTCAGCTAGTTTTATTATTGGCTCAGATACTTTCAGGAAGTGTCGATTAAGTCAACGACCAGTTATGAACGTGGTACAGACCTATAGTTGCTGGAACTCTAGCTTGCGCCTAAAAGAAAACGCGGAATTTTCAGGTCTCTACTAATAACTGTACAAATATCAAGACAAATCACAGTGAATGTTAGTACTTTCCTTTCTTTTTAATGTTATGTAACTTTCTTACATGGCTTTTTTCATTGTGAAATAATTGTTTTATATTTGTACGTGTTAATTGAAATAATCTTAGTTGCGTACATCTGACTAACTGTATATCACAGAACAATTAGCATCAACAGAACGCAAATAAATAAATTAAACAAATAAAAGTGCAACATCACCTTTACGCGCGAACATGCGTGCAGACTTCACATCGGAGACTCGTCCGAACGACATTAAGCGGTGGCCATACACCATTTTTGGGTAAGGTAAGCATCTTCGCGTAAAAAATATCACGCTACATCACCCATCGTGTTAAACCTCTCATTTACAATTCATAACATTACTTACATTGGAATTAATTACAAATGTATTATAAATGCGCTTCGTTAGTTTACAGATGCGTTCGAATTTATTCGACAATTTTTAGCGTATGCAAACATTACCTGACGATTCTGAAACGTCGAGCAACAATTTTATGACCGCTTAAAAAATAACGTTTGACTAATCACGTCTAAAACGTTGGTCAAATTTTATAGATATGTGAGTATATCATCAATGTAATGTATTGCAATAGAGAGATGTAATTACATATTCTAAATGAAAACTTAAAAAAAAAAAAAAAAAAAAAAAAAAAAAAAAAAAAAAAAAAAAAAAAAAAAAAAAAAAAAAAAAAAAAAAAAAAAAAAAAAAAAAAAAAAAAAAAAAAAAAAAAAAAAAAAAAAAAAAAAAAAAAAAAAAAAAAAAAAAAAAAAAAAAAAAAAAAAAAAAAAAAAAAAGTAATTCCAACAAGGCTTGATATCGTCACCTTAAAAAAGTGTTACCTATACCATGACTTGGCTGGATGTGTTCGTCGTTTTGTCTCGTCTCGTCCGGGTATACTAGACACTGGATAGACATAAACATATCGCTTATTGCATTTCTGATTCGTTTTTTTTTTTTATTTACTGTCCGATCCAGTACCGGCATAACAAAGTCACATGCATGGCGAGAAACATATAGAACAGTATGTTATGAATGTATTGTTCCACGATTATAAATTAAAATACAACAATACTCTTGAGAAGAATATTTAACCAAATAAACGTACTTGTTTGCGGGCTTTCTAACTTGGGTAGCGATGGTTTAATACACCCTATACAGTAAGCACTAGACGCCACGTCTGAGGTGCGGAAACAGGCAGACGATAAGAACTATACTGGTTCGTGAATCAACAACAACTTCACCTCTACGCACGGCGCGCGTAAACTGCGCGGTGTTCCTCGTTGACAGTTTTCCTGTGGGACTTTAAGATTCCACTATACACTTTATGTACGAGTTCTAGGTTTCAAGTCGTAATATTACTTTTACAGCATAAATTAAAAATGTGTTCAGGCAGAACCAATTTCCTGTACATGTTCTTTAAAATTATTGCGCCAAATTTGAATTACTTGTAAAATACAATTTGCAAACAGTAAGAGAAAAATATTATTACACGACTTTTTCTCACACTGTTTACACATTGCATGTGACGTATAAAGCAAATTTAGCGCAAAAATTATAACGTACGTATACATTAAAATGGTTATACCTAAACACATTTTTAATGTATACCGTCAAATAAATATAACGGCTTAAAAACCAATAATTTGTACCTCACGAGTATAGTGGAATCTTAAGCACAGACCGTATTTTTTATTTACGGAAAGTGCGTTGTGAAGTTCAGGGCATGCTTCTCTATTATTTTCGTTTTGCGATTTCGGTTGATATTTCCTACGTGACATCAGTCTGAAAATCCGATTTTGCCCATCACGAGGTGCTCCGAAACCGCGTTTCTATGCATGATATCTAAAATACACAAATAGAGAAGCATAGTTTTAAATGAGTTTTCGTTTCTTAGATAAAGATATATCTTTAAAAGGTATATCTTATAAAAACTGTCTCCTAAAATGCTGTAACACAATTCACTCGCCAACTGTATTTATAAAGGTTTTATATTATGGACAAGAATGCATAAAATGTTAAATGATATGAATTGCGAATAGCTAAGAGAAAACTTGCTTCGTGTGTTTGCTAACCTCCGTTCGTGAATTGTATTTTAAAGTGTGTACGTGCGTGCATGCAGTCACGGCAACATCGGTCATTCAAGAAGCATACATTTGTTTTGTATTGGCATTGGCAGATTTGTACTGGGCAAAAAATAAAGCGGTTTGTTTATTACGGCCACATCCAATAGTAACATAATTTCCATATTGAAGAAACTCTACATTAAATTCTTCACAAATATAACATAATTTGTACTTTTATTCGTAGCAATGAACCTCACGCTTTTTCTGATTTCCGCATCCAAAGTATCATCAATTTTGCTATGAATTAAAGCGAAAATGAAGTTTTTTTTTTTTTTTTTTTTGCGAACGAACGGTGTGTTATTTTACAAAACACTTACATAGCCTA